>JAAEAF010014049.1:0-12500 GCA_011037195.1 Triatoma infestans
CAAATTTATATGAAGTATATTATAAACAGAAAATGGCAAGCACAGTGGGACAACACAAATGAAAAGTTAAGAGATATCAGACCAAGTGTGCGAAATACTACAGTCGAGAATTTCCCGCGGCATGAATCAGTAATACTGACGAGACTAAGGATTGGTCACACACGTGTGACACATGGGTACCTCCTTAATGGCGAAAGAAGGCCGAGGTGTCCTCGATGCCGAGAAAGGTTAACGCACGTACTGGAAGGGTGTCAGGCACTGCACAGCCAGAGGGTAAGAGCAGGTCTGCCACATGACAAGCGCGCTATTCTGCAAGAGGGTTCTCCTTACATAAGGAGGCTATTTACATATCTGAAAGATATGAATGTATATAGTAGTATTTAGACTAAAAGATAAGTTAGATTAAGTAAAATGGGTGAAGGAATATCGAGTACTTCACCCAATTAGGTTAGTTATTTTAAAGGGGAAAGGAATATCAAGTACTCTCCCCTTGAGTGAACGTTTAGTATGGATGTATTTATTAGTGTGAATGTATTTATTAGTGTGAATGTATTTATTAGCGTGAATGTATTTATTAGCATGAATGCATTTATTAGTGTGAATGTATTTATTAGTGTGAATGTATTTATTAGCGTGAATGTATTTATTAGAGTGAATGTATTTATTAGCATGAATGCATTTATTAGTGTGAATGTATTTATTAGCGTGAATGTATTTATTAGAGTGAATGTATTAATTGGCGAGAATCTTAGAGTGAATGATTAGAATAGGTTGCATCGCGGGGTTGAAAGAAAATTTATAAAAGTATTTCAACCCCATTAGGTTTAGTTTATTGAAAGATAAGTCTATTAAGGGTGTGCAGGAATATTTGTTAAAAGTACTGCACACCAAATTAGCTTATACATTAAATAGCCTCCTTAGGTTTAGTTGTTACTTATATATTACTTAATAAGTTGATATAATATGTGTCAATAAATAAATAAAAATAAAATACTTTTGGTTTTGCATAAATAACGGATTTAGTAGGATAAGGGATGACACAAACAGGGTTCCACACTCCCCCTCGTCGATTAGTTTGATGGTATAAGAGGGGATGTGTGGAAAGAATTGCCTTAATCAAGTGCTCCACCCTACCTTGCTGTGCAAAGTACCGTGGTGGATGCCAAATGAGATTAACATGTGCCATCCCAGCTCGTGGGGCCACAGATAGAGAGAGAAATAACGTTCAAGGGGCGCTAATGGCCAAGGCAGTCGATGCGCCAAAAAAAAACACAAAAAAAAAAAAACAGCTTATTTTATTATTTCTTAAAGATTTCCTTTTTTTTTTTAATTGAATTCTGAATATTTTTTGTTTGGTTCTCAAATGTAACTCAAATATAAAAGTAAGATAATTAGATCATCAGACGGCTAGATATTGAAAGAAAATGTAGTGAAGGATTTATGTCTTGACAAATATTTAGAAATTCATTCAATGAATCTGAATATGTTAATAATAGTAAATAATAAAATAAACAATAATTGATGTTAGCGGAGATCCCGGGTTAGAATCAGCCGTGTACCATTCGATTTTCGTTTCCTGGAGCCCTACAGCTCACGGTCCGGTGATGGACATATTGTTTGTGGGGGGGGGGGTGGCGAAAGACACTGTACGGAGGCCGGCCAGTGGCCCAGAGAAGGCTCGGGCGCAAATGACCACGATGTTGGAGACGCCTTATATTAACAAAAAAAAAAATAACAATAATTGATGTAATTACTGTAAAAAAAAAATATAAATATATTCAATAAATAATTATCTATCTCTATTAGTTCGATGATTATTTGCAATACTACCGTTAAAGGTGGTGAATATTTTTTTATTAAATTGATAGAAGCCTGAAGGTCTAATTGGCCAAGGTTTTTCGTATATGCGTATATTTCGTAATGTTTTCATTGGGTAAATAAATGATTATTATTAGCATTGGTCGTCTTGCTTTTCTGTTTTTCTGGAAACGATGTTCACGATTTCCTTTAAACCTGTTTGACTAAGTTACATATTTCGTCCATTGAGTTTTATGTGAAACATTTATTCGGAAATATCTGATATTTACCGGGATTCTGTGAAAGGTAAAACAATAAATTATTCAAATCGTTAGGCCTTAAAATTATGATGAGATGTTTAGGCCAGAGGAATTTCTTTAAAGAAGAAAGAATTGTTTTTCCTTTAAAACTTCTCAGGCTATTGCCGTATCAACATTTTATTATAAAACAATAATTTCCCTTTGGTAAAATTATAATTTCTTATTTGTACTTATAATATTAAGAAATACTCCAAGCAGCAAGTCTTTTTGAAATGTAGTGGAATCAATTGTCGTGATTCCTGAGATATGAAGTTAGATGTCTTGAAGAGGGATTTATTAGGCGGAAGTTAGTTTAGAGAATAATTGCTTGAATTACTAACACTGAATTTATAAAAATAGACTATATTTTTACAATAATTTAAATGTGAGAATTGGTAACTATTAACATGAAATAATTAGAAATAAATAGGAGATAAACAACAAATAATTTAAAATGATTAAAATAAATAAACTAATATGCACAACTATGAAAATAATTATAAGTTTAACCTTGTATAGGGACGCGCTCTCGTACAGTAATGATATATACTGATAGACTGAAGCTATAGTGATATAATGATAATACTGGTGATACTGATGATACTGTAGCTACTAATATAATGATCCCCCCTCCAGTGGGGCGAAGTTTATATTATTACTACTCACAATTCACACTAAGACATCTCTCGTAGTGTGCGACCTTGGCCAGGTCGGCGACCAATGTCATATAGGTCAGTGGCCAGCTTTATCGGTGCTTGTCTTTGATGTAATGTATTGATCCTTGTATTGAAAAGGGTTATTGTTTGGCCGAGGCCCTTGTATTGAAGACAGCGGCCGGCTGGGCCACTAGTTATAAATTATCCTTTCTTCCTGCCATCCTTTGTGAAGACGGCGGCTGGCTGGAGCCACTTTGACATTGTTATGATCCTGATATGTCATTACACAAAGATTGGGTAGGATATTTTGAACGAGCCAGAAAATAAAGGTTTTATTGCCAGATAATGACAGATTATCTGGGCAGATAGAAAAAGTTGAAGTTGATAGATCCCGACAAACTACCCGATCCCAAAGACACATGTTGGTTTTTTGAACTAGTACAAATAATTATTAATAGTTAAAATGAATCGGTGGCGATGTAGCAATGAACTAGTCAGACAAATAGGTAAGAGTAGAGTGGACAGATGATAGCAAACCGCCCGGTCACTAGGAGAAATACTGTTAGCACCAAATTAACAGGCCGTCAGAGTTAGGATTAAATAAGAACAGCAGCTTTGTGATGGGAATGTGGCTTGGCAAAGATGGGGAGGTGGGACAAGCGACACTCCAAAATACGTCTGATTTTTAGGATGTAAAATTTTCTGTTTATAAAACAATATCAATGATTCCACCTTCGCGGGAAATGATGCCAATTTGGGAAAAAAGACCTGCCCAACAATGCCCATATATTCACAATTTACATGGTAAAATTCAAAGACTCCTTTGCGGGGTGGCTTATTAATAAGGTATACAAATTAAAAGTAAAATATTGAATGATCAACCCATACACAAATGCACCGCATATGGATAGCTGGAGGAGGATGGACTACTGGAGAAAATCATTTTTGAGAGATTCAGCTTTTTAAATTAAAAAAAGAAAAAAAATTCTAATTAATTAATAATAAATTTTTATCGAATAATCAACATTTATTTTATATTTTATTCTTATATATATATTCTTATTTGAGAGTGTTGTTGTGAGTGTTGAACAGTATAGACGTGTGTCTAAGTCTGTCTAGCTTTTTTATGATTTCAGTGTTTTTTTCGCGAGTTTCTATTTAATTTTTGCAGAGCAGTACAGTTAGTAACCAGCTATTATACTGTGTGAATAATTTTCTGAAATTGTGATTAGAATTGGTAAAATAATTAAAAATAGCTAATTTTTTCTTTATACTTATATTTAAAGATTCGAGAGGTCAAGTTCGTTATCAGTGTAAGTGGGGCGATTGATAAATAAGCTAAGTGGAGTGGGAGAGAACTGTAACTTCTCAGTCGACACGCCCACTCACCCACTTCAATTGAGTACAGAGTAATAGACAGACTGACACAGCGAAATATGAAATTAAGAAATATTTTACCCCCTTGTTTTTCTATCGTTTATCATAATTTCGTTAATGAACTGAAAAATGGCGGATGGATTCAAAGAAATTATGCCGAAGTTAGATGAAATAAAGTCTGATCTACAAACTCAAATACAAAATTTAGATTTAAAGGTAACTAATTTTCAGATTCAAGTTAACTCATTTGTGGATAGAATTGAAAAAATTTGAATCTGAGTAAACTGAAATAAATGATGAAATTAAGTCAGTGAAAAGGTCATTATCTGGTGTGCAGAATGATAGCAGAGTTAATAACCTAATAATCTACAACTTGCCTGAATGTGATAATATAAACATTTATGAATTAGAAAAGAAAGTAGTGAATTTTTTTCCAGGATGCTTTAAAAGTTGAGGTTACCTTGAATGACATAAATTATATCATAAAATTAGGACGAAAAGACTTAATATCTAGGCCGTTTCTGATTAAATTTATATCATTACGTAAAAAATTGGAGGTTTTAAAATCAGCAAAAAATCAAGTAATATGAGTATAAACCAGGACTACTCGTATGAGATAAGACAGATAAGAAAATCCCTACTCCCCTATTTGCATAAGGCAAGATGTATACAGTGCAGGGCGTTCTTGAAGTACGATAAATTGATAATTAATGATGCAATGTATACATTACAGTAACTGAAACAATTAGATCAAGAAGACAAGTGGTCTACGGTATCCACGGGGGCCTCCGTACCTTCAGAAGAATCTGATAAAGATCTCCAAACAAAATTCGATCAGGAAAGGCTAAGGTGTTAAGGTCGCGAACTAGAGGAAATAAGAAACATATGGGGAGCGGAAGTGATCGGATGCTGAACTGGCTTCGTAAAGAGGACCAGCCTGACGTAGCAAGAGTATCAAAAAGAGGAAAGAGGACAGGGCGGTATCGCGGAATTAGCAATTAAATGTCGGCTTGAATGTAGGCAATGGGACTTCGGCACTGATAAGGGCTATATTGGATTCTCCTGGATGTACTTCATATGGTACTGCCAGCGGAAATATCGTGAATGGAAGATATCAGGATATGAGGAATGTTGAAGGGTCATTACCATCACTTACAGTATTCAGTAAAAGGTGAAAATAATAATTTCAATTTGTTGCAAATATTATCGTATAATATTGCCGGTTTTAAAAATAAAGTAGATAACATTGAATTTCTGAACTATGTGAGCTCATTTGCAATCTTCTTGCTGTTTGAAACGTCTTCGTCTGAGAATGATTTAGGCTTAATTACAAAAGTTTTGCAGAATTTGACATTGATTTTATACCTGCTGAAAAAACAAAAAAAAATGGGTAGAGCGAGTGGTGGAAACGTGCATGGTATTAACAAATCTAAAATTATAACGAAAGCAGCTCAGTTTGTTATGATATCTGGTGTCCATCTAATTCGGTTAAATGTACTTAATAAAATGATACACATTCTGCCAATATATCTTAACTGTAACAGCTGGAATCAGGATTTTGAGAAGTTGTATACATTTATTGACGATTTTCAGCACTTTTCTTTTTTATTAATAGGCGATTTTAACGCAAGAATTGGCAATTCACAAAATTTATCTTCGAAAATATTTTTAGATGGAAGGGATATTATATTCACCAAAAGAGATACAAAAGATTCAGTGATAAATGTTAACGGGCATAGATTGTTAGAATTATTTCACGACTTTGATTTGTTGGTGTTAAATGGTAGAACCTTAGATGATATTAAGGGCGAATTTACCTATATTAATACAGTAGAGTGTTCTGTTATTGATCTATGCTCAATTTCAACGGATATTGCTTCGGTAGTAAATAGTTTTAAGGTTGATTCCCAAGACACTCGGATCACATGCCTGATATTGTATCTTGTAAATTGTGCGAAGCGTCTGTAAAGTGTGAGAATGTCCTTCCATTACTTCCTAAATTTAATTAGAAAATTCAAAATAAAGAGAGTTACCAAAAGAAGTTACGGAGAAATACTGAAATTTGTAAAAGTAATTTTAATGTTTTTAAGTTAGGTTACATTTATGATTTAATAAGGTATTCCGCCGTTATGGAAAAATTAACTAATGTAGGGAAGTGTAAAAGGCGGAAAAATCAAAAATGGTATGATAACGAGTGTTGAAAATAGTGAAATTTATCCTTTAAACATCTAAAAATATTCAGAAAAACAAATAATGAAGAAAGTAAGGTCTTATTTAAAAAGTATAGTAATGATTGTAAAGATATTTGCGTAAGGAAAAAAAGAGCCTATTATGTGAACTTAGCAAATTAATTTAAATATATTAATGATACTGAAAGTTTTTGGAATTTGGTAAATAATTTAAAAAAAAAAGAGTTTCACGATAGGAATGGATATACAAATGACTGAGTGGGTTGATTATTTCAGTACCCTATATAATCCGCCTTTACTCTCTGCACGTTTTTCTTATGCTCCACCATTTATTGAAAATTAATTTTTGGATAAATCTTTCACTTTATCCAAATTGGAAACTGTGTTGAATAATTCAAAAAATAATAAAGCGCCGGGTATTGATAAAATTCCTTATGAATTCCCCAAATTTGCTTCAGAAAATTTTTACGAAATTCTTTTAGAGTCTTATAACAATATTTTCAAATTTGGGGATGTACCGGATGATTTTTAAAGGATCAATTATATTCCCCCTTCATAAAAGCGGAAATACCAATCCTGTTTCAAATTGTAGGGGGGTATAGCATTTGAAGATACTGTGGGAAAATTTTTTTCAGGTTGGCTTTTACAACGATTGTCATACTGGGTGGAGCAAAATAGAATTTTGAAGGAATTTGAAGCAGGTTTCCGGCTGGATATTCCACTATAGATCATATTTTCACCCTTTCTAGTATAATCAATCTAAAATTGGCGCAGAAAAGACAAAAAGTCTATATCTTTTTTATAGATTTGTCTATGGCCTTTGATCGATAGACAGGTACTCTTTGATCTATAAATTATATGAAATTGGACTTTCAACTAAAATAATTATTACGTCTTTTGCAGAAGTAATAAGGAACTTAATTTGGGCTAGCTCAATGGAGAAGGGTTGGGTTCGCCGAAATCAAGAGATAAGATAAATAATAAAGAAATAAAAGTAAACAATAAATAAATACGAAACATTTGTAAATGGAAAGAAAAATAATAATAATAGCTTAAAAAAAATAATTAAGAAGATAAATAATAATAATATTAAACTTAAGTATGAAAACAAATAATAATTTTGTTTAAAAAAAAAATTAAATCAATGAGTTACACCAGGGCGCCACGTAATTTTTGTTAATCATGCTGGAATTACGAAACCAGTTTAAGTAAATGGCTTCCAAAGTTAAAAGAAAGGAAAAAAAAAAATAATTTTTTTTTTTGTTTGTTTCTCCTTTATTAAATTTATTTACAACCTGCACATATATACATCATGTAAATGTAAATTTCGTGTCACAGACTGTGATGCACTGAATCCCCTAGGGCTCAACGCCACAATTTGAGAGGCATGTTGAGAGGAGCCAACCAATGCTGGAACTCTCGCGGAATGAAAAGGAAGCTAGGTGTTTAGGAGGTCGCGTGGCCAACGTCGTTTCAAGCGACGTGGAGGATTGTCGGGATGGGTGGAAGATGATAGGGTTTGTGCGGTGGGATTGGGATGAATCTGAAGATTAGTGTGGAAATTAAGGAAGCGTGTACGGATTAGCTTGTTAACGAAAGGGATATTGAGGTCTTTGTGGAGAGTTGAATTAGAGACATAATAGGGAGCGTTTACAATATGGCGAAGGACTTTAGATTGAAAGGATTGGATTCTCTGGATGTTGGATTGTTTCGCGGAGCCCCACAGTTCAGCTCCGTAGGTCCAGACAGGTCTCAGCAATGTTTTGTATAAAGTCAGTTCGTTTTGTACCTTCATGGTTGATCTCCGTCCAAGCAGTCTTCGTAGTTGTCCATAACGTCTATTTAATTCTTGTCTTTTCAGTCTCGTATGAGGGTTCCATGTAAGTCGACTGTCTAAATACAGTCCTAGGTAGCGTACTTGCGTGGAAGTCGGTATTTCTTTGTTGTTGATACGTACGGGAGGGCAGGTTTGTCTACGTAAAGTGAAAGTAATCTGTTGGCATTTGTCTTCATTAAGTCTTATTTTCCATTTTTTTGCACCAAGAAGTGATGAGGTCAAGGTGTTCTTGGATATGTGAGGAAGTTTGAGCAGGATTAGGATTTGTAGATAATATTGCAGTATCATCTGCATAGGTTGTGATCAGGGTTTCTGGATGTGTGGGAATATCAGCAGTGAATACCGTGTACAAAACAGGGCCAAGGATGCTTCCTTGCGGAACGCCGGCGTGAATGGGTTTGATGTCGGAGAACTCAATGCCGCACCTAACTCTGAAGTAGCGATCCGTCAGATAGGACTGAAGGATTTGGTAATATGGAGTAGGAAGGAATTGCTTTAGTTTATATAACAGCCCTGGATGCCATACCCTGTCGAAAGCCTGAGTTACGTCCAGGAAGGCACCCAGGCAGAAACTCTTTTTTTCCAAAGCAGAGGATATTGTGTCTACGACTCTGAAGCATTGCTGTATGGTGGAGTGCTGGGAGCGGAAACCAAATTGGTGATAAGGAATAATATTTTGGGATTCTAGAATTGGGATAATGCGCTTAAGGAGTAGTTTTTCGAGGATCTTAGATAGCACGGGGAGGAGACTAATCGGTCTATAGGAGGATATGTCACTGGGATTTTTATGAGGCTTGGGAATTAGGGTAATTAGGGAATATTTCCATTGAATGGGAAAGTGAGTGGTGCGCAATACAGAGTTGTAAATTGAGGTTAGGAACACTATGGCCTTTCGGGGAAGGTGGCGGGTAATCTCTGAAGTAATAAGGTCATGCCCTGGGGATTTTTTTAAAGGGATATGATCAATGAGGGATTTCACTTCGGAAGGATGAAAAGGTTTTGGAGGAGGTTCTAGAGGATGAGGTACAATTAGATTTTCTATGACTTGATTCATGTGTGCTGGATTGTTTTGGTCAGGATGAGGTGTAAAGGTTTTCTCCAAGTGATTGGCAAATAAAGCGGATTTTTCTTTGTCGTACCTGACCCAAGATCCATCTTCTGAACGAATGGGCGTAGGGATAGTGTGGTATTTTAGGATTTTTCTGGTAGCTGACCAGAGGGAATTGTCGTCGGTGGAAAGTGATTCCAAATATTTATCATATTGAGAGGAGCGGTAGGATATTAATTGTTCACGCAGGAAATTGGTTAATTGGTTAAAAGTTCTTCTATCGGATGGGTATCGGGTGCACTGCCAACGCCTCCTTGCACGCCGTTTAGCTGCAATCAGGGAACGGATATGATTAAGAAGTTGTTGTTTAGGAAGAGAGGAACGGATTTTAGGGGTTGTAGAGGATTGTTGGATAGCTTCTTGGATACTGTTGGTAAGGAGTTGTACAGCATTTTCAACTTCGTCTGCAGATTTAAGAGAGATTTTAAGATTTAATGAGTTTTCGAGAAAAATTTTTAAGTGTTCCAATTGACAGGACTTTGTATTAGGCAAGGTCTCGTGGGTTTAAGGATAGGTGTAATATTCAGGGTGAGGAGCACAGGAGAGTGGTCAGAGGATAGTTCATTTAGGGTCTGTGCGGATGAGAAAACGGATCTCACGCCAGACGCGACAAAGAAGTCCACTATATCAGGAGCACGGTTTGGGTCTGATGGCCAGTATGTAGGATGATCAGGAGATATAAAGGAATAACGTTCGGTATGGATTAGATTGTTAAGAAGGCGGCCACGTGAATTGGCAAGCCGACTACCCCATTGCGGGTGCTTAGCATTGAAATCTCCTCCAGCAATAAATCGGCGTCCAAAGGATTGGAACAGGGATTTCATTTGGGGATAATAAATGGGAAATGTAGGGGAACAGTATACTGCTGATATGGTGATAGGGAAAGGAAAAAACTTGAGGGATATTGAGATTGATTGATAGGAGTCAGAGGATTGTAATGATTGCAGATTGTGTTGTAAGGAATGTGAGGCTAGGATAGCAGTACCACCTTGAGCTCTCTGTGCTGTGTGGTCGGTCCTGTATGTAGTGTATCCAGTTATATGAAAATGATGTCTGTCAGTCAAGTGAGTTTCTGTGATAAGTGCTATATCAATGTTTCTGTCATTCAGTAGTATTTCGAGTTCATGTTTATGTGTCAATAATCCGTTTGAGTTCCAGAGCAGAACTGTGAGGGGTTTTGAGGACAAGGAATTCATCGATTAGTATTTGGTAGGAGGGATATAAGGGGGGTAATTAAGGATTTGAAATCGTTTAAAAATGAGGTCAATTGATAGGAGATATCAGTTGAAGGAGCAGACGGGGGAAATTTGGGGGAGGGATTGTAGGAGTAGGATTTATTGGAGGAATGGGAATCGAATTGGGTTTGATTGTGGCGCTGGCTATTTGGGCATAGCTTGGTGTTGGTCTTGATTGTTGTCTCCAGCCTAGGTTGGTTGATACTGGAACTGGCGGGTTGAGGTTTTCACTGGTTGCTCGTTTTGGCGGTAAAGGTGGTTGTGATGAATTACAAAGGGTGGGGGGATTCACATTGATGGGTGGTGTCCTAAACACAGCCTGATTTTCGTGGTTTAACTGTTGGGCAGTAATTTGTTTCATGTATCGCTGTTTTTTCAGCTCGCGATGTGTGATGCAGCCTTTATAACTGGCGGGATGCGCTCCACCACACTGGGCGCATGTGGCCGGCATGTTTAATGGCCTTGGGCATTCAGCGGAAGGGTGAGGTCCAGCACATCGCACACATTTATAAGGATGGTGGCAATAAGTACGTGTGTGCCCATACTCTTGACATCTGACACACTGTGCTATATTTGTTCTTCTTCGGGGCTCTTCCACAGTGATTTTTGTATATAACACGTATTGTAATTTGAAAATATCACTGTTGTTTTTATTTTTAGCCAAGTCGACAAAGAAGAGAGGGAGTGGTGCTCTGGTTCTCGGATGCAGGACTGGGTGCACTCGTAGTACCTGTAATTGCTTATTTTGTAGTTCTCTTTTTAATTCATCTACTGGGGTAGATTGATGTAGGCCTCTAATTACAACCCGATAGCATTTATCTTCATTTAATTGGTAACAATGGAAGTCAAATTTGTGTTCTTGAAGATATTTAATTGCTTTTCTGTAGCTGTCGCTGTCGTTTGGATATACCAAGAGGTCATTCATTCTCGACCGACAGTAAAAATTTTCATTACCAATAATGGCAGTTAATTGACGGCAGAGATCAACATAACTTCTCAAGTTATTGATCATAATTGGAGGAGGTTTTGGGGCATTCTTCGTTGCTGTATTATTATTATTATTATTGAAGTTAGTCGAAGTTGAAGGACGGGTCGTAGCTGAATTTATCATCGATGCACTGTCTGAGTCCGAATTCGCTTTAGTGCCCTTTTTAATTTTGTTTTTTGGAGAAATAGTTAATTCGGTGCTTTTTTTGTACGACCTTTTTCTCCTAGTTGTCATAGATGGAGGTCTCATCGATGTTTCTGAGGTGTCTGACTCTAATACAGTATTATATGCAGAGGCATCCATAACTGTGGTGATCGCGCTGACAGAGTCTGTCTGAAGAATAGCGTCAACCCTCCCTTGAGTACTCATGGCCCTACTCGGGCAGTACTGAAGTAAAGTAAATGAGTGGAAGGGAAGAACCCCCTCCACTTAGTACCTCCAAGAGCACTAGATATGTAATTAGTGATTGGCTCACCTTACAATAGTAGCTGAAGTCTAATACTCCCCACTCTTCACAGTACAACTGTTCTGCACTAAACAACTAAACTATTATTTATAACTATTTACAGTATTTACACTACATAACGAATTAATTAAACAAAACTATTTACACCATAATAAAGAGAAATAAAAAATGAATCTGTCTGTACAAAAAAAAATTTAAATGATGAAAAAAAACTATAGAAAAAAAGTAAAAATTTACAGAGAGAATTGTGCTATACTTCACTCGTCAACTGTCTCAAGGGCACTCAAAAAAATAATAAAAAAATGAAGTACTTACGATATTTATGAAGAAAAAAAAGAAGAAAAGAAAAGGGAAGAAAAAGATTAGATAGCGACCGGATTCGAACCAGGCTACACAGTACCATACGCTCACTTAAAGTAGCACGCTAACCTCTCGGCTACTGGTGAGTAGGTAAGTATGTGGCTCTAAACGCTGTTGCTATGCGCCCCTCGCACTGCTTTCTCCTCACAATGACCTTGGGCGTCACTCTCTGTAAGGTAAGTTAATTT
>JAAEAF010014050.1:0-55909 GCA_011037195.1 Triatoma infestans
TCATTGTATTTTCTCTCTGTTACCCATTTCTCTCAACTGTATTGTTTTCCACGTTTATACATACAAGAAGTTAATTAATTAATAATGTAATTCTTAGTAAATTAACTTTTATAAAACCCCTTCATTTATTATTTTATAGTGTAATTACAGGATTAATTTTGTTTACCTGTGGGAGAGGTTTTATTATTTATATTACAAAGAGGAGGAGCATATTAATAATTAGAAAGTTATGAAGAGAAAACAACTAACTCATAAAACCATAATTTTACTTAATAAACATTTTATTAAACTGAGTCCATGTCAACAAAAACATCGTGATGATGGGCGAACGCCCGAAACCGGTCGATGACCACAAAATGAAGCAGGCTATCACGGAAAATGTCTCTGATGCTTTCCAGCTCTGCGGAACCAATCACCACAACAACTCAGTCCATGTCCTAGCTTGGAATGACCTAGGTTCCATTCAACAATGAAAAAAATGGAGGATAGGAGAGCAAAACATCTGGTAGAGTTATACAAGGGCATAATATTGTCAAACTTATAAAACTACGTCCACCTGAAGGGCTTGGACATGTCGTACTATCCATCTTAATACCCATTTCATTTGAGGAAATCCTACCCGCTGCCTGAAGCGGCCCCTTCGGCCCAAAGATCTGCTGATTTCAGAGTACAAGCATTCCAGCCAGTTTCCAGGAAAAGTATTTCAAATCAAAGTGTTAAGCCAATTTAAATGTTATAGGTTTTCAAATTTATATATAAATTGTTAGTCGCGAAGAAATAAATACTCATTAGTAAGTACTACGCCTAGTAATCAGATTAAGATATAAATCTTCGTGCCAGATCGCCTTGCGATTTAAGTTGTTCATGTTCTCTCTCACTCATTCTCTCTTTTTTTCATAAAAGTAGATTGAATTTCGGTTATCGAAAAAGCCATACGAGATATTGTTAATGAAATTGCAAAGACATGTACTACAAATTTTCTCCCTTTCCAATCAACTTTTCCCATTCTCGCTTCCACGCACAGCTTGCTCCTTCCCCCCACCTGTCAAAAATAACATCGTCGAACTGAATTTCCACGCGCCCCTATATTAACCATAACTACCCACAACGTAACACTATCAGTTGAATCAATGAGCCTATCATCATGAACTGGGTATATGCGCAGCCCGTCAGCCGTCTAAAAGCGTTGACATAGCGTGGAAGGGGTTGCTATATCTGGCTGGTTGGTTAGACTGATATCACGTTTAGAACTTCCACTACCTTCCCAGTTAGTTCTCCTACCTCAGTGTTATCATTCCCTCCTACCTAGTTGTCTCTGTGTGTATCCTTTTACCTTTGCCTACGTTTGGTAAGACGGTATGTTTCAGTGCATGGCGCGTCTTTACAGTAACCCACTTTCCTACAAAACTTTAGTACTACACGAAGGAGGATGGCACTAGAAGGGAGTAACTATTTGATTTTCCAATTATTCTGGATGTCATCCTGAATTTCTAATCAAGCAACAAATACACTGTAAATTGCCGTCGTGTTAAGTTTGCCTGAATTGAGTCCTGCCTTTTTTAATGTTTTTTTTTATTAATGGTATTTTTAGAAATAGCATCATTTTTGCGCATATGCTGTAACTGGTATTTTAATCGAGTTTGGCAAGGTCAAACAAAACAGCACAATCATGTAATAGATCATAAGCAAAGTAATTGATAAATACTTGGATCTACAGTTTTTCCTTTCCTACATTCTGACATTTTTCTTTTCTTTTTCTCCTGTAGAGAGGAAATATTATAAACAATGTTTTACAAATAAACTAATCATTTTGCAAAAACTCATTTTTCGCATTTACTATTGCTCTAAATGGAAACATCATACCAGAATTAGTAAAACAAGTAGTAAATAAACTGAACAAAGTTAAAAGTTTTTATTTATATTTTTATGTGCAGACATAATCATACAATAATAAACCGGCAATATCAATACAAATCAGCTGATTTATATAGAAAATGCATGAAATATTTTGTGGTCGAGCTGGTTATGAACATTTATTACTGGTTCCTATTCACTATTATTACCAAAGGTCCGGTAAACATGCCATTTAATTTCAAAACTTCTAAAACTTTAACATTGTTAATATAGAATTGTACTTTAATAACACGAAACTATTCACATTATTTATTATATTACTACTACCTTTACTTTTTACTTTCTCTTACTCTTGGTAAGTGTTGTCAGAATTTTCAAAAATAGTTTTTACCGGAATCAATGTTCTGAAAACCTCTGAATGGGAAAACAAAATTTTGTTTATTAAAAATGTTCTCCAAGTGTGCGTGAATAGAAACGTCACAAAAACAAAAACTCGTATATAGCTCACACTTGATATTCGGTTTGTTTAGCCACCACCAGGCGGCTGATCAAAATCCACAAACCGGAAATCTCTCTGTACTTAAGGGTTTTCTTCATTTTCAAAATCTTCAAGAAAATTTCCGCATAATTGACCCATTTTCCTGGAAAATTAATTTTTGGCGGGTTCTGGGTTGAGCTGAAACGTTCAACTTTCCTTTAAAGTGTGATTTCAGTTTAATATACGCTACGGTCATCTAAACTACATCAAGGTACTTTAGAATATATTTCATAGATTTTCAAGTAATATAGTAAAAATGCCATGTTTGGAGGAAATTTATTTACTCCAAATGCGATTTTAGAAAAGCGTTTTCTGAGTTAATTAAAGTTTTATTGAAAACGGCTACAACGTTCTCTTTAAATTCGGAGTGGTAAGTATTTTATATAAAAATCCATCACTTTTATTTGTAACATTTTTCGGAAAAATTTATTTTAGGGGATAGGACTTAGGAAACTGTTGCACTGTCTGCAGGAAACTGTTCCACTGTGTGCAGGAACTGTTCGACTGTCTGCAGGAAACTGTTGCACTGTCTGCAGGAAACTATTCCACTGTCTGCAAGTAGATAAAAAAGACCGGTTCTACTTCACATTTCTGCACAACATGGCGGCCGTCCCCTCTTCCAACCTAATAGTTGTTCTAAGAATTTCAAAAATTTAGAAATAAATTTTCTACTATGATTTTAGTTGATGATTCTGAATTTATCAAAACAAAACAAAAAAATGGTTGGCTTAAACTAACTATTATTAAAGCTTTAAGAATTTGCAAAAGGAATATGTCGAAAGAGATCTTAATCTTCATTTTAAACAATGCTTTTGGTCAAAAAATCTAACCAGATATGCGAACCCCGCATGGGGATCTTTGTCCCTGAAAGTGAATTGGTTTTTCTTTTTGCATTCAGTTGTAAACGCGGCATCAAAATGACAAATGATTTGGATTGTAGCTAACTACAGCTTTTTCTCTCAACAACAACTCCACTAAAAGGCTAGTAACTGGTCTTTCTCAAGAAATGAAGGTAGGTTTCGCGCTGAAGGTAGCGAAAAATAAATTCATCTATTTAAGTGAAGAAGATTGGTCAACGCTTCAGTCTAGCAGCAGACAAATATGTGATAATTTCTTCAAAAAAAAAAAGGAAAAACGAAGTAATCACTGATGTAATTAATCTCCAATATTCAGTTATCTCTTTTGCGATCTACACACAAAGTGATTGTATTCAAAGGGAAACCAACATGGTTAGAATCAATTCTTAATTTTCAACCTCCAAAGATTACTCTTATGAGAATGGAATACTTTAAACTAACAAGTTTGTATCAAGATGCACTAAAGCAGTTTAGTTATTTAGAAAACTTTACAATCCAGTTGTATTGACATATTCTGAAGAAAAAAATAAATCAATTTTTGATATCTATTTTTTTTTCCATTTTTTAACCTATCATCCTATTGGGGTAAAAGAAACAAAAAAATTCACTAAAAGTTGATAAATTTCTCAATTAACACTTAAGTGGTTGTTTTTATAGATAAGAAACAAGGCTGCAGAGTGGCTTTCAGCTATGTAGTGGAAGAAAGCAATGAAAATAAATAGTTTTGTAAAATATATTAAATAGTAAATTTACCTTCAAAAAGAGTGTATTTTAGAGTGAGGTACTGTAAATTGGGGTCATTGCTAGTAGGGAAACAAAGGCACAAAATTTAATACAATGCGACTTGGCCATCTGCTTTGTTAGAGAGCATTCCTTCGGAGAGAGTCAGACTTCTGTCTTCAAACAGGACAGTCGCAATCTGCTTCCAAAGCCCGAAAGAAGGCCAGAACGGAACACTACTTCAGGAATCGCTCTCTAAATATCTGTGCCAGTTTCACAATAAATTAAATAAGTTTATAATATCAAATAAGTTGTAGTTATTATTTTAACAGAATATATTAATTGTTAACAGTGGTGATTTCTTGATTATTACTAATACTTCATTCTCTCTTAAACTTACATACTTCCAAGCCCTTTTTACAAAATCGCTCGTGCTACACCCAGCAACTTCAAATACACACACATCATCACACCATTACATTACATTGGTGCCAGCTGTTTGGGATATTTTCAACCTGCATCCACAAATTAAAAGTACGTACAATTTTCAGTTTCATAATTAAACAAATTATCCATCAGATAATTTGATTGTTTTTAATTATTTTCTCAGCGGAAATAATATTTTAATTAAATATTTCCCATTATTGAATTTTCTAGTGAATTTCATTTTTAAATTTTTGTACTTGTACCACTTGTGAATTTTGAATTTATGAGTGTACTTAATATATCCTGAATTGTAAAGATATTACGCTATAATAACCTTTCTGTTGGAGGCAATTTAAACCAGCTACGTAGACGTCTTGAAAAATATAATCTTTCCCATAGTAATTCATTCATTTCAAAAATGTATAAGATTAATGGACAAGACATGGGCATCGACGCTGCTGTAGAATATTTACTTGCTCAGCAGCAATTAGCAAATCCTCCAATTAACAATCAACCTAGTCCCTTAAGGAATTTGCAACTAATCAATAGCTTACCTACCTTCGATGGCGAAAATTCAGCCAAAGTGTCCGATTTCCTTGACCAAATTAGCCATTGTGCTAGTCTTTCTGGCTGGGACGACGTAGCGAAATTAGAAATATTAGCACTTAGGCTTTCAGGTTCTGCAAAAATATTTTACGACACCCAGAAAGCCGAATTACAACGCCAGGGTACAATTATAACGTATCCTCTAATTTCAGAGCGACTTCTAGCCCGATTTCGTAAGGAGAAAACACCCCTAGTCCTCTTACAACAGATGACTAATATTCAATCTCTTCCAACAGAGTCTCCTGAAACTTTCGCGGATAGGATTAGACACATCCAATCCGCCATTCATTTAAAAGCACAAGCTAACCCACTCGAGGCCTTACAAACAATTTTAGATAAACTAGCAACTGATGGATTCTTGAAGTCACTTCCTCAACCGCTTCGTAATGAGGTACGAACTAAGCTACCTCAAAAATTAGACGAAGCACTTTCTTATGCCAATGCCTAAAAGAAGTACAGGCTTCTGAAACAAACCCCACAGTTTTCTCTGTCACTTCGAAAACTTCTAATCGTACACCCCCATCTCCTTGTCGTTTCTGTGGATAAATGCATTTCCACAGAGAATGCCCGCATCGAAATAAAAGTCAGAAGCCACCATTAAAACCAACTACCACTCGTAGAGTTTTTAATGTAATAAAGGACAGACTTGTTCTAGAATTCAAGGAGTACGCTTCTGAGGTGTGTTATAACATTACAGTTTATTCCAGTTAATTTATAAGCTTGTTGTTGTGATAATCTAAAGTAACTTAATTTCTCTTAGAGAATATATTTAATTTAATCTACCAGTGTGTTCTTAATTATTCTTATACTTCTATATTTTCCTCAAACATACTTACAAGCCCTTTATTATACAATACCGCTCGTGTTACTACAAACACACATCACCATTCCATCACATTACATAGTGGAAGAAAGCAATGAAAATAAATAGTTTTGTAAAATATATTAAATAGTAAATTTACCTTCAAAAAGAGTGTATTTTAGAGTGAGGTACTGTAAATTGGGGTCATTGCTAGTAGGGAAACAAAGGCACAAAATTTAATACAATGCGACTTGGCCAACTGCTTTGTTAGAGAGCATTCCTTCGGAGAGAGTCAGACTTCTGTCTTCAAACAAGACAGTCGCAATCTGCTTCCAAAGCCCGAAAGAAGGCCAGAACGGAACACTACTTCAGGAATCTCTCTCTAAATATCTCTGCCAGTTTCACAATAAATTAAATAAGTTTATAATACCAAATAAGTTGTAGTTATTATTTAACAGAATATATTAATTGTTAACAGTGTGATTTCTTGTTTATTACTAATACTTCATTCTCTCTTACCGTATATACATACAAGCCCTTTTCGCTAAGACGCTCACGCCACAAGCTACCTATACACATCATACAACCATTACATTACAGCTACCTAAATTTCAATTAACCGTAATAAGGTGATAGAATAACTTAATTTATGTTTGTTTGTTTTTTAACGAGGTGGAAGATATACCATTACTTAACGAGTAATCATAAATTTGCTTGTACCAAGGAGAGTACAAGACAACTGTAACAATGTTTAAAAACAGTTGAAGTCGTCTGCTTAATTTGGTTGAATTCGAATCCTACAATTAAAAATATACAACAAAATTCGTTTTTTTTTTTCAAATTATTAGTGCGGAGGGGGATTAACAAGCAGATTGAAACCCACAGATATTTTTTTTTTTTTTTTTTTTTGCGCATCGACTGCCTTGGCCATTAGCGCCCCTTGAACGTTATTTCTCTCTCTATCTGTGGCCACACGAGCTGGGATGGCACATGTTAATCTCATTTGGCATCCACCACAGTACTTTGCACAGCAAGGTAGGGTGGAGCACTTGATTAAGGCAATTCTTTCCACACATCCCCTCTTATACCATCAAACTAATCGACGAGGGGGAGTGTGGAACCTTGTTTGTGTCATCCATTATCCTACTAAATCCGCATATTTATGCAAAACCAAAAGCATTTCAACACATATTATATCAACTTATTAAGTAATATATAAGTAACAACTAAACCTAAGGAGGCTATTTAATGTATAAGCTAATTTGGTGTGCAGTACTTTTAACAAATATTCCTGCACACCCTTAATGGACTTACCCTTCAATAAACTAAACCTAATGGGGTTGAAATACTTTTATATATTTTCTTTCAACCCCGCGATGCAACCTATTCTAATCATTCACTCTAACATTCTCGTCAATAAATACATTCACTCTAATAAATACATTCATGCTAATAAATACATTCACGCTAATAAATACATTCACACTAATAAATACATCCATACTAAACGTTCACTCAAGGGGAGAGTACTTGATATTCCTTTCCCCTTTAAAATAACTAACTTAATTGGGTGAAGTACTCGATATTCCTTCACCCATTTTACTTAACCTAACTTATCTTTTAGTCTAAATACTATTATATACATTCATATCTTTCAGATATGTAAATAGCCTCCTTATGTAAGGAGAACCCTCTTGCAGAATAGCGCGCTTGTCATGTGGCAGACCTGCTCTTACCCTCTGGCTGTGCAGTGCCTGACACCCTTCTAGTACGTGCGCCACCGTTAGCCTTTCTCGGCATCGAGGGCACCTCGGCCTTCTTTCGCCATTAAGGAGGTACTCATGTGTCACACGTGTGTGACCAATCCTTAGTCTCGTCAGTATTACTGATTCATGCCGCGGGAAATTCTCGACTGTAGTACTTCGCACACTTGGTCTGATATCTCTTAACTTTTCATTTGTGTTGTCCCACTGTGCTTGCCATTTTCTGTTTATAACATATTTCATATAAATTTGTATGTCAGTGGGACGTACAGGGATGACATCTATAGTATTTGTAGAGGCTGCTCGTTTGGCCGCCTCGTCCGCCTTTTCATTACCGGACACTCCTATGTGGCCCGGCACCCAGGCGAACGTCACCCCTTGACCACGTGCGCTTAGATAGTACAATGATTTAAAAATATTTATTACCAATGGATCTGTCGAGAATTTATCCCGGAGAGCCATAATTACACTCAATGAGTCCGTCAGTATTAATGATTTATTATAATTTTCATCTTCGATTAGCTTTATGGCCTGGCAAATGGCATACATTTCAGCCGTGTACACTGATGCATAATGAGGGAGTGTCCAACTACGGGTAACTCCCTGCGTGTACACAGCACTGCCTACGCCGTCGCCTATCTTCGACCCGTCTGTAAAGACAGGGCGGGAGTCATGATAAGAATTTAGTAGTTCCAATAATTTTTGTCTATAGACGACGGGTGGTGTTTCCTCTTTTTTATGTAATGCCAGGTCCATGCGGACGCTTGCAGAGGGTATAGACCAAGGAGGTAGAGGCGCAAAGCCCCAACTCAACACTTGGCTAAATTGGATTCCCCCCGCATCCAATAACTCCTTAGCTCGGACCCCGAGGGGTCGCGTCCGCGAAAGTTGCTGACGGTACTCTTCGTCATGTGGGCTCTCGAATATGGTATGAAATAAGGGATGAAATCGCTTCCCCCATATTCCGGCGATGTAGGTCAGAGTGAGCTGTTCTCTTCTAAACTGAGGAGGCAGCATCCCCGACTCTACATAGAGACTTTGTAATGGACTGGTCCGGAAGGCGCCTGTGAATAATCTGATCCCTTCATTATAAATTCGGTCTAGTAATTTCAGGCGTGACTTGCGTGCAGAGCTATAAATTGGCGCTCCATATTCCAATTTGGAGCGGGTAAGTGCAATGAAGATGCGCTTTAGGATTTCCCGCTCGGTACCCCATTTATAGCTGCCAAGAAATTTCAATGTATCGAGGGTTCTCCTTGCTTTTTTGTAAGTGTAATCTATGTGATCCTGCCAGGTTAGCTTAGTATCGAAGATGAGGCCTAGGAAACGAACGCTTTCTTTGTACTGGATTGATCTGTCTTTTAAATATAATGTGGGGGGAGTGTGCTCGTGACGTAATCTGCAGAAGTGTAAGCACACCGTTTTAGTACTGGAAAATTTGAAACCGTTCCTTTCAGCCTCCTCAGCCACTTTATCTACTGCCTGTTGTAGGGTTTCTCCGACCTCACCTAGATCACTTCCTGATAGGTAAATGGCGAGGTCGTCGACGTACAAAGATATTTGAATTGGATCTCCTACAACTTCGGCTAGACTATTTACTGCCATCGTGAATAATGTTACACTTAATACCGACCCCTGTGGTATTCCATTTTCTAATATGTGTGGGTCCGAAAGTACAGACCCCAGACGCACTCGGAACCTTCGTGACTCCAAAAAGCCACAAAGGAACCTTGGCAATTTCCCTCTCAACCCCCATTCGTGACACTTCCGCAGGATCGCATATCTCCAAGTTGTATCGTAAGCCTTCTCGAGGTCAAAGAACACGGCCAGCACATGCTCCCTACGCATGAATGCGTTTTGCACGTAGACCTCAAGGCGGCTCATTTGATCCAACGTGGAACGATACCTGCGAAATCCCGCTTGATGCTGGCTGTAAAGTCCTCTCGTTTCTAACACATAAACTAGTCTATAATTAATTATGGATTCGAGGACCTTACTCAAGCAGGTGGTCAACGAAATAGGTCTATAACTAGAGGGATCACTGGGGTCTTTTCCTTCTTTAGGGATCGGTATAATAAGTGCTTCCCGCCAACCATCAGGGTATTGGCCTGTCTCCCATATGCTATTGTACAACTGGAGAAGGCTTTGCTTCCCAGCTGCGTTCATGTTTTTGATCATAGCATACGGGATTCCATCCAAACCTGGAGCAGTATCTTTGCATTTCTTTAAAGCGTTCTCTAATTCTTGTATGGTCAGCGGTTCATTATATGTTTCAAGGATGGCAGATTCAAAGTCAAGTGGCTGTTGCTCCACGTCATCTTTTCGCCGGAGAAACTCCACCGAGTAACCCTGTGAGCTAGACACCTGAGAAAAGTGTCCAGCCAAGGCCCCAGCTACATCTCCCGACTCGGTGACGACGACATCATTGATTTTTAGTATCGGTATCGACGGGGTTCTGCGACTGCCAGAGAAAGCTCTTATCTTTTTCCACACCTCCTTTAAAGTTGAAGATGAGGACATCTTTGAAACATAGGAGGTGAGGGTTTCCTTTTTGAATTGTTTGATTAAACGCTTCTCCCTGGCTCTTTTAAAGTTTATTAAATTTCCCTCCGTCGGATACCTTTTAAATCTATTAAACGCCTGCTTTTTTGCCGCGCTAGCCGCCTTGCATTCCGGAGTCCACCAAGGAACGGGGGGTCTTGTGACCCTCCCGCCTACCCTTGGAATGGTGCTACCGGCCGCACGCAGCATGGCCTTTGTAAACATATGTGTATCGAGGGTGACATCACCAGTAAGGGCTGGTGTCACCACTCTATCGGCGTAAGCAGGCCAGTTTGCTCTTTTAATGTCGTATCTCCAGGGGATCACATAATCTGACCTGGAGATGGAGCTCGATACTAAGATTGGGAAGTGGTCACTGTGGTATAATTCATCTAGTGTGGTCCATTCTAAGCGAACTGCAATGGTGGGTGTTGCTACACTCAGGTCAATTGCGCTAAAGTTTCCTGAGTGTGCATTAAATCGTGTTGCTTCACCACTGTTGAGGAGTATCATGTTAGCATTGTCTATAATCTCCTCAAGAGTTCTGCCTCGAGAATCAGTCATAGCTGAACCCCACCAGGTGTTGTGAGAATTGAAGTCACCCATTAACAACACCGGGGCAGGGAGCTGCGAGAGCAGATTCTCCAGATCACTTCTCCGCCAAAAAATATCTGGCAAGTAAATACTAACTAAAGTGATCTGCAGTGGTGCAGTCAGACGCACGGCAACAGCTTGTAGATCAGATTGGAGGGGTAGCCGTCTGCTGGAGATATTTTCCCGTGTGCCCTCCCACCTGGAGCAGGTTGCACCTCTTTGCTATATGTATTATACCCAGGGATTCGGATGAATTGTCCCGGGCGAATCTTCGTTTCTTGGAGGCACAACCCAAATGGACGGTGTTCCGCCACTATTCGGCCTAATCCTTCTGTATTACTCATGTAGCCCCGCATGTTCCATTGGAGAATGGACTCACACATATTCATATTTAGAAGTAAGTATACCTGGCAGGATCGTTTTAGTGACTACTAGAAGACTGTTTACAAAACTTTTGCTATATATAATTTTACTAAAAATAATAAATATGAACATTTTATATATTAACAAAATAGATATATGGATGCTGAACCAAGGAGTCATATAATTTTAATGATGTAGATTCTTAATCAGTAGCACACATTTTCCTAGGTTTGCCCTTTGGCCAACCCTTCTTTTTTCGTCTGGGAGGGCGGTCGGAAGTATTTCCACCCTCTGATTCTGATGCTTCTATATCCGTCCCCAGCAGCTGCCATTGCTGCTTTGGGGAGCGGGCATCAATACTGGAGGCTGGAGGTCCTCCAGCTGATTTAAGGGTTTTCCCCCTAACTCTTAATGAGTACGGGGGAGGTAGCATGGATTTTGCTACTTTCCTCCTAGGGCAGCGTGGGCATACCACCTTCCACTCCCCTCCGGAGGAGGCCACATTTTTAGGTGGGGTTACCACTCCCACCTGTGAACCACTCCCACTAGTAGTGGGGGTGGCTGTTAGTAGTGGGGGTGTCCCTTGGGGGACGTTCACTGTTGGTGGTGGGATTTCTCCCACCTTGGAAATAGCTCCTTCCTTGATTGAGGAAGAGCTAGGTGGTGGGATTTCTCCCACCTTATGATAGTTCCCCTTAGGGCCGGGGATGGGCTTTTTATATTTTGCCCCTGAGTATTTGCAGGGGTTGGAATGAAACGTGCCACTGATAGGGGTGCCCTCATCTTCTCTGCATAGGACACTTCTTTTGTTGCATATGATTTACTTTCAACAATTGTCTTAGCCTCATGGTAAGGCAATTGTTGCAGTGTCTTAACTTTCTGTATTTCTTTTTTTTTTGCCAAGATTGGGCACCCCGAGGATCTAGCATTATGCTCCCCGCCACAGTTCACACAAGTTATTGGTGGTGTGCATTCGCCTTCGTGTTTAGGTTTCCCGCACTCGCACACCGCCTCTATTGCCTTGCACTTTGTCGATGTGTGCCCAAACCTTTGGCATTTAAAACATCTCATGGGAGATGGTATGTAAGGGCGCACTTTCAGTTTGTAAATTGCGGCGTCTATCATCTGTGGCGGCCTCGGCCGATCGAATGTGAGGACAAGGGAAGCAGTGTCCACTAGGGATCCATCCTGCCTCCGCTTTATAGCCTCACCTCCACCACTCCCTGATCGGCCAGACCCTCTTTTATATCCTCGATACTACTATTAAGGAAGTCCCGGCAGGTGATTACTCCTTGAGATGTATTTAGGCGACTATGTGGGCCAGCTTCCAGTTCAGCATCCATATATTTCTGCAATTTTGAAGATGGCTTCTACTTGGCTTCGTGTATTCGCTTCAATACAAATAGAACCGTCATTGAGCTTTCTATTACTTTTTGTTTTGCCTAACGTACTCTTAATAAACTTATGCAGTTTAAAGGAACATTCATTTGAGAATGTTCCTTCTTTTTTCTTAATTACAAAGAATCTACCCCAATTATCTTCTTCTAAATCGATGAATTTAATTCTAACTTCGCTTTCCTTTCGGTGGCCACCCTTGGCTTTCTTCCTCGGCGGGGAAGAAGGGCTATAAGGTTGCAGTGTTATCTGCATCCCAAAAGATGATTTTTCTGAAGTATTGTCCATTTCCATGCCAAGTCTTTGTCCATTTTGATCTAATATGTAGGAATGAGGATTGGAGAACGGGGGTATGGGGGTGATTGAAGTAGAAAGGTTTTGAGTTGAGGTAAGTGAAGGGAAAGGATTATTTGGTATAGGGGTAGGATTGGAGGTAAGGTGGGGAAGAGTTGGTGGGCTAGGCCCAGAAAAAAGATTATTATTATCCATAATAATAATATAAATTTCATCAGGGCGCGTGGTCCCGCCTCCAAGGACGATCAAATGCACCCGGTTACTACCCGGGTAGACCATCACACCCTGACATAGTCCGGTGCCACGGAAGACAGCGACCCGTGTCCCCGCGGCCCCCTTCCTAATCCTAGGAACCCGCCTGAGGCGGAATTCCTTAGCCTTCCTGGGGTCGGGCTGCCCCCCAGGTAGGGCTCTCAGGTGAAGCCGAGGCCAAAGACATGTGTTGGGATCGGACGCCCGCAGGTCGTCGTCTCCCTCAATGCCCAGGATCCCCTTTTCCACCCTAGCCCCAAAGCCTCGTGCCGGCAAGCACGAGGGAGAGATATTTATACTCCGAGCTCTCAACGAGTGCGTGTCCTTGTTCGTGCAGTGTGTGTGGTCGTCTGTAAAGTGTCGAGTGTTCAGGTGTGAGTGAGTGTGTGTGGTGGGGAGCTCAAGTTTACCTGTGGGTGCGCTGAACCCAAGTAGCTGCACACATCAACTACCTCTGCAGGTCCTATGTGTAGTGTGTAGTGTTAAGGATGTCAGTATGAGTGTATATTGTAGTGTTGTTAGGCTGAGAAACCCGCAGGGACGCCTAGATCCCTGAAGAAGTGGCTAGTCCACTTCCTCCTACGGGGCACAGATATTTATTAACTCTATTAAGCGTCCAGATGCGCGGCTAAAACAAACTTTTACATAATCTTTTGGGAGAAATAGCATGGATGCATCTAAGATTGGTAGCAACAATATACAATAGCTGGGAGGTTTCGAATAATTCTAATCTTATAGATAATTTTTGGACAATTTAGACCATTCAACTCGAATTTTTACAATACATACATACAATAATTATACATATGCGTTTACTTATTTATTATAACAATTTTTTTTATTCCGTTCAATATAAAGTCATCGTAAAATTAATGTCATAATTTTCACAGGAATCAAGTAACATAATGGGAATGTTGCAAGTATTAAAATATGTTTTTTCTGAGAGATCATGTATGTTCTTTCTTTCTCACAAAGGTTTGTAGTTTTTATAGAAATATCATGTTATGCTGATTATTAATTTACCATACCACAATAGTCTGTCATATGAGGTACAGTCTGTTATGAGGTCATGTACATATGTATATACATGTAACGTAATAGAAAAAATATTTCTATTTATTTAAATTAAAAAAAAAAAAATTGAGTTAATTGCGGTAGATGTATTTCCTTGGGGGTTTGGTTAGGCAAAAATATAAATACTTAGGGCAAAATCACACAGCAAAAAATATGACCGAAGTAAAAATCATTTTGTGGAATAACCAAGAAAACAATTTCTTTTTAAAAAATACGAAAACTTAAATACTTGCCAACGTTTCAACAAATATATTGTCTTTTTCAAGGCCTACAACATATAAATACAAAAGGTTCTTTTTTGAAAGTCAAAATCAAGAACCAAAATCAGAAAATAATAAAGAATAAAATTATAGATTAATTTATAATTTTTTTTAGTTTACTTACATAAAAAAACTATTAAGTAATCTTCAAAACATAACAAACTAAAAACTTATGTATAAATTTGGAAAATAACAAGTTGAGAACACCTCAACATCAGAGACATTTTCCGTGATAGCCTGCTTCATTTTTTGGTCATCGACCGGTTTCGGGCGTTCGCCCATTTTCAGGATGCGTTTTTCAGACAGTGTGACAACACAGACTTGCACAGAGCAAACTTAGTTTACACACTCCGAAACCGGTCGATGACCACAAAATGAAGCAGGCTATCGGAAAATGTCTCTGATGCTTTTCAGCTCTGCGGAACCAACCACCACCACAACATTCATTATAAAAGTCTATATTTAGGCAGCCAGTTATTTATTTCAATGAATAATTTTACATCTACGATTAAATTAAGTTTTTTCCTATTACGTTCAGTTGCCAAAATACTGGTGTTAGAAAAATCAAAATCATGTCTTTTTTCAGTATGGTGTTTAGTGAGTGCTGTTCACTATAGTTTATTTGTTCACTATTCTCTGTGATGTTCGGGTGTTCTCAACTTTTTATTTTCCAAATTTATACCTAAGTTTTTAAGCTTGTTATGTTTTGAAGATTATTTAATAGTTTTTTCTTGTAAGTAAACCAAAAAAATGTATAAATTAATCTATAATTTTATTCTTTATTGTTTTCTGATTTTGTTTCTTGATTTTGACTTTCAAAAAAGAACCTGTTGTAGGCCTTGAAAAAGACAATATATTTGTCGAAACGTTGGCAAGAATTTAAGTTTTCTTATTTTTTAAAAAGCGAACCTCACAATCCTTTTCCTTCTTTAATCACTTGGTGCATTCCCATCAGACTAACAATATAAATAATTAAATATATTTCTCATTCCATCCATTTTATTTTTTGTTTTTGTAATGACTATTAGTTACTTTAAAATGTTAATTCTGTTTCAGGAACTTTATAGAAGTCAGTTGTATATGAATATACAAACTATTGCAATTTAGTGTGTAATTAATTTTCATAAAAAATGGAAGAATGGACTCGTATTATATCACACCCGGTCGCAAAATTGATATAAACATAATCTTTCAGCTGATAACTAAATCTTTACTTTGCCTAACTTATCTAAACCAAACCTTTGCCAAATTTTGTTTAGATCAATCCTAACCCTAATCTGTCTGCCGGTTCTACCCCTTCCACTTAATAAAATATACTAATGTATATGTATAATAGATCTAATTATATTAAGTTTTGGCTAACACAAACTCTCATTCACGCAGGAAGTCATTTCTATTTAGATGGTACATAATTCGATTAATTAATAATCCAAATAAATCAAGTACAGCTCCTTTTCATGCGAATTGCGAGACAGCTATATGCATGTAGCAGGGGTCGCATATCTGGTTAGGTTTTTGACCAAAAGCATTGTTTAAAATGAAGATTAGGATCTCTTTCAACATATTCCTTCTGCAAATTCTTACATCTTTAATAATAGTTAGTTTAAGCCAACCATTTTTTTTTGTTTTGATAAATTCAGAATCATCACCTAAAATCATAGTTGAAAATTTATTTCTAAATTTTCGAAATTCTTAGAGCAACTATTTATCCCACGGTTAGCAACAACAATAAAATCTTTCTTTTTTTTTTAAGATAAAAGCCGCATTAATATTTTGCAGCTGATGGGTATACCTTCTCTTTTACTTAAGAGAGAGAACGCATGACAAAAGTGGGGGTTAATATATACGTCACAATGAATATAAAAATGCCGTTACTTAATCAGTGATCTATCATTCTTCAATTAATCTCATTCTGCTTTTTCTTCTTCTTCGGTGAGTATTTTAGATCTTATGTTATTTACTATTAACTTTACTTATAATTTCATTGATAATTATTTTTTTTTTTTTGTATTCTATGTTGTAATAGTATTTATAAAAACGAAATAGTTATTTCCAGTACTATCTGTGATTATTGTCATTATTATTTTTTTTTTTTTTTGGCGCATCGACAACCAAGGTCATTAGCGCCCCTCGAACTGTTCTCTTCTCGAGCCGATTCTGCCCTAACTGGGGTGGCACATGCCCCACTGTTTCCTGTAAAGCATCCGACGCACATTATCTTGGCGAGCAAGATACGTTGGAGCCCCAGGATATCGGACATGGCTCCACACATCTCCACTTAGATCATCGATTGTCATTATTATTATTATTATTATTATTTCAGATCTACTGTACATTGATTATTCTCCATCATTTCCCATAACTAAGGTAAGTGTTACTTTTAAATAATTGTAGTTGTATAATAGATTATTATTAATTTTTTTATTTTAATTTTTAATTTTTAGGTACGGTTTTTTATTTTTTATAATGGATCTACTAAGGGTTTATCTTAACGCCTGCAATAAGCATAGTGGTTCAATTAGTGTGTGACTTAATGATTGGTGTTCCACATGAAGTACACAAATTCGAAAAAATGAACACTCGATATGGTCAGACAACAATAGCACACTTGGTTCAACCATAGGCAGAATTTATTAATAATAATGATAATTATCCTATTAAAGTATTTCTTCCAAAACGCTACAGTAATATTTTGACTGAGGAGTTGATTAACAGATACAATGATGAATATAACACAACGGAAAATGTTCTTAATCTACAAAGGATTTAACGCACAAAAATTTGATTTAGAGTTTGTATAATGTATGTGTAATGATTTATTTATTTGAATACCTCATAATACAAAAAACAAAGAGTTTTTCTTTACATATTTGTTGTGTTGCAATTAATTATTTTTTCCAGAAGGTAATATGAAGTAATTAGCAGCAGTAGAGGATTTCCAAGCTCTTCAAGATCGAACTTGGAAGAAATACATTGTGAAAGAATTAGCAATTGTGGATGTGGAAACAGGATGTACATCGCATTGGATTTTTGCACCACCTGCATGGGTTTCAAGTTGCCAATCTCTCCCTGCAAACCGATGGCTAACCAAATATTTTCATGGACTAGCATGGAAAGATGAACTGACTCCATATTATCATTTAGCATATATACTACAATCAACATTGTCCGATGAGGTACTAATTAAAGGATTAGAGAAATTAGAATTTATAAAACAATATGTTTCCAACAGTTGTATTCTCAATTTAGAAGACTTTGGGTGCCCTAAAATTGTTAACTTTAAGAATATGTTCAAATGTCTATTTATAATAATAAAAATTTAAAATGTGCAAAAGCTCAGGGTATTGAACTTGCATTATGGTATCAGTCAAATAGATTAAAGATTAGGGGAAACAATAATAATAAATTTTTTAAATGGTGTGTGGTGTTGATTTAATGTCTATTACAAAAAAAAAAACTAACGAAAAACATGTTTTATATCTTCAATAATAATATTGTATAACTAAAATATATAAATAAACTGATTTAATTAGAGATTAGTGGGAGAAATAATCATTTTACATGGTACCTATGTTGTGATGAACTAAATATGTACGTTATACGAATGTATTTTCAAATGTCCATTACAATATAAACTATCGAAACATGCTTTATATTATCAATCATATCTTGTAAAATTAAATATATAAATAATAAGTTATTTAGAATCAAGATTGTTTTTGTTTTTCATTAATTCCTATACAATCGGTGCGCAAGAGAGAATGGAAAAAAATATATATTATTAATCGTATAAAAACTACTAGTTCTCTAGGTTAAACACTAAGTTTTTTCCTTTCTCTAATTAATTTGTTCTGAGATATTATACACTTTTTAACTTTTTTAGTTTTAATAAGGTTTTACCAGAAAACTTACTGAAGTGACTGCCTCATAATAATCAGTATAAGTATACTGGAAGCGATATGTGTTATCAATAATTATACTTGATCGATAAATAGATTTCTCATAAATAAGGAGGGCACAGAGGGTGCCTCTCTTTAAGTGTTAGTGTCAAAAAAAAAAGTAAATACATGAATATATATTTAATCAGAAGGTATATTACAAAAATTTTGCACACTTAGAGGTTAATTCACTTTTGTACAAATGGAAAAATACAATGCAAAGGTTAATGAACTCTGGACTGGGGTACCTGGGGCAGAGCCTCTCTTCAAGTCCCAGTATACACATACACATGCATACACACAGAGGGAAAGATGTGAGGGAGATGAGGTAGAAGTATGTGGGTGAGGTATAAGGATCTAAAGAAAACTACAAAGGTTGGGGTGAGGGGAGGGGGTTAAGCGGTGGGCGAGTGCTGAGTGACCAGGGAGGGGATGGGCGAGGGGTAACGGCCGCCATGTTGTGCTGAAAAGTGAAGTAGATCCGGTCTTTTTTATCTATTTCTGCGGGAAACTGTTCCACTGTCTGCAGGAAACTGTGCCACTGTCTGCAGGAAACTGTGCCACTGTCCGCAGGAAATTGTTCCACTGTCTGCCACTTAGTGATCTGCAACTCCACTGCCATCCATGCAAATTGTTACAGCTAACTAAATATTGAGTAAAATTCAAAATTCTATTAAATGCGGTGTGAAACACTGACACGACTTTCTCTTACGCCAGTTAATACAATTGTAAATTTGACACATATTTTAAACTTGAACATTTTTACACCAGTTGCCCTAACATAACTATTCAGTTGGTGGGGTATATATATATTGACTAGCCTAGATGGCACGTAGAAATAGGTGTACACCTTCATCCAAAAGATAGCACCTAAACATTGCAAAAATTAAAATTTTAACATTTGAAATGTAACGTCATTTCAAATAATGTTGATAGGTTTATGTCTGCTGCAGTTAACGTTCCAAGTTTAGGACAAAAAAAACAGCCGTTTTTCACAAAATTTCTAAATGCTCAGAAACCAATTTTATACAGTAGCAGTTCCGGTTAACCGATTTTATTCAAATTTGGAATTGCAGCAATGCTTCAAAAGTATTTGTAGTTAGTAGAACCGTACGGTGTACTGAAGTGGTCTATTAGATAAAACGCTTAACGGCCATAACCTAACCCATTTAGTATTTAACATTTAGTAAAGTGCATTTCTGGTTGATGGATCTTGACCGTAAGCTTCCTGTCAGAAGCGGTTATGGTTGCCTGCCGGTATACTAAGTTTGAGTTTCCTGCGACTTTTCATTTGTTTCGTACTGAGTGGGACCTCAGAACATGTGTTTCCCACGAAAATCCAAAGTTGCAAAATTTGCCACGATCTCAATACTTCCTCTAACGGCAGTAAAATATTTATTAATAATTTTGTTTATCTTTGTTATTTTTTATTATTATTTATTTAATTATGTTTATTTGATATTATTGTGGTCGTAATTCTGTGAAGGGTACATAAATGGGTAAATCTTGAAACACCATAAAAGCACATGATTTTGGTAGATTTGCTGTTATGTTTTTATACATTCATATGGTAACAATAGGGCGTAATTTACACTGAGGGAGTTTATAGGGGTTTCTTCTTACAAGTATGGAAGTTTCCCAACTGACATATATATCTATATACACATTCACTCTGTATTTCAGTTATTGCCTATCCCACAGGAAATCATGGCCCAACACAACAACAGCAAAAAACATCAAAACTCCCCTCCAGATAGCACTGTATTTCTCTTGTTGTTTATTTATGTGGCAGATTACATTCTCATACTCGCTTGTTATCATTTCTCATCATTTCACTAAGGTTCTACAATTTTATTTTATTTTGTTTTTATTAAACTTGGTTCCTGTATACAGGGTGATTTAGTTCAGATGGATCAGAACTGATGTTCTAGATTCTGCTAATTGTTAAACTTTAGAAAAAAGAGCTCAATGGACTTAACTTCCGTTGAGTGGGCAATCTAAATAAGCTCTACCTATCTTGAGCAGTGAGAAAGCGGAGAATTGGCCCGAGAAATTTGAAATTGATATCTTATGGATACTGGAACTTCTGCCATGTCCACAGGGCAATGACTAATCCGATCTAGGCATTGATCAGTTATCAGTTTTAACGCTCGGTCAAAAGCAAATCTGACCTCTAGTAGAGGAATACCGCTTGCCAAAGGCAGGCAAAAACTTCAATAGCGAACTAGCTTTTGCTAGGGCAAAAGCTTACAGGCTTGTATGACCTTCAGGATTGTAGTGATTTGTTTATCCGGCACTTCACTCTCAAGAAAAATATAAGCCTTTTGCATACTATGGTCACCTGCCGGTTTTGCTTGATGGACCTCTGCTGTATGTCCTCTGCCACTGGTCTAGAAACAGCGAAATTCCTTTAACTGGGAGTGACTCACTCGCGGCGATGAGCTATAGGGGGGTTTTCTCAATGGGCATTGAGGCCGGCTTGTGAGCACCAGGCTTTCGTATATGCTTTGAGCTAATGGTTAACTTAGATAACCGGAGGATTCAATAATAGGGTTGGCTCTTTTGGGTCGCGGTGATTGTGGCCATTGGGACCATACTCCTTCTTTGTCCTATTCTGTGTGTTTGAGATTTTTATGTCGTTTGACTCTATTGTCACCTTTAACTGTCAGATATATTTAGCACCGGTTTACCGAGTAATGTGGTAAAGAACAGACAGAGAGGGCGGACTGAACTTAACTTCTTGATACTGTCCTGGTTAAAAAACCATGTTTGGTTCCCTTGTTGCTTCAAACTTCTTGCTGACTTTTAGAATGTTTTTGGAAAGCTGATTTAAGACTAGTTTAATATCTTGTTGGCTTGTCTTAGACTTCGGAATGAAACCCAGTCTCCATTTTTATAGAAATTATAGGCGGAGCTTGTTAATTTAATCTGGCAGCTAATTCGAGCGCTTCATTCGCACGCACATGTCTCAGATGCGCAGCAAGTGCGGTACTGTGGCCCTATTATGCGGAACAGCAAAAATCATGGTGGCAGATTTTCCGAAGAAAAATAACATCTTTTAAGCTTTCCTCTAAAGCAGTGTTCGCTAACCTAAGACCCGCGTAAACATTTCAGTTGACCTTTCTAATCGTCCTCTCAAATGAGCTCGTCTAAGATGGCTAGGTCATGTAGAGAGAGAATTCCAATCACTAGGATATAGAATATTCTTGTAAGAGACGCCGGAAAGTAAAAGAAGAAGGGAAAGTCCGCAGTTGCGTTGGCTGGATGATGTAGAAGCCGAGTTAAAAAATGCCACCTATAAAGAGATTGAGAGCTTGGACCCAGGGCAGGAATGAGTGGTTGGAATTGGTTGAGGAGGCCAAGGTCCGTACAGCTCAAATTAATAATAATAATAATAATAATTCGGGGCTGATCGTCCTTTAAAGTTCAAGCTTCTTTTTTGCAGAATTTCAATTTTATTCTAAGTCAGGAAATATAATATAATAATCGTCGAATTGTCGCGCATGATCTCTTTGTTGTGTGCCTAAACTTGGTAGAAAACAGCATGCGCAGAGCCTTGGTTGAATAACCGTTGAATGAGGGTTATCAGTTATCAATCGATATTTGTTTGCACTTAATTGTGCATTGAACTTTAAAGCAGAATTTAATAGTGCCTTCATGTTCTATTAGTGAAATTGAAATAAATTGTATTTACTTGCTATAAACAAAGTAAATGTAATTAATACATACCCAATAATTGTTTTCAATCATTAATTCGTGAAATGAGTGATTTATTATGCCAATCTGTATTACATTTTTTGATGGTAACTAATTTACTGTTTAAATAAATTACGTTTGCAATGTTCAAATCTCATAATTCTTACTTTATATGAACGATTTTATTTGTACGTAGATTTATTTAGTTAAATTCTTTCTTTTGGATGTTTTTTTATATATAAATATATATTCCATTTGGTGCAATGATAGTAACATGTTAATAGGGGAGAGAGAGAAACACTTTAATGCAAATATTTGCAATACAAATGGTGCTGCCCAAATAGATCAGGTTGCTAGACACACAGCGTACCAATCAGTCAATCAAGATATATAGATAAAGTGGAAAAAAAAAAGAAGTCAAAACCAATACTACACTATTGAGAGATCCTCAATTCGTCAGGCAAAAAAAAGAAAATCGTTCCTAACACTAATACAATATGTCAACAAAATAAACTAAAATAAAATAAACCAAACTAGCAACAGAAACATCCAAATCAGAATAATAACATATCATAATCATACAATACCAACAAATAAGGGGGCAGAACAATGAAACTCATGTCCCGTAGATGTGGTGGTGGATAATGCCAATCGAGTCCACAATGATAGACTCCGCCAAGGCCTCCAACTCCCTCAGATCAATCCCTAGCTCCTGAAGGAAGCTGAAAGTCAGCTTAGGGATGACACCTCGGGCACCGAACCAGAGACCCCGAACTCGAAACTCTCGGTCACCGAAGTCATGGAACCTCTCTTTCAAGAAGGGGACACAACTCTCATATATACCTTTTTTTTCCAAATCCACCTTCTCCGCCTGGTCCGGGTCATTGCTCTCGAATCTCACGGTCGGGTCGAGGACCAGAGCCGATCTGTCGCGGTCATGAAGGGCGACTATATCGGCATACCTCGTCGATCCCGCTGAGTCGATGCAATAAACTTCCTCAAAGCACGTATATCCTTTTTCCTTCAGGAGCCGAATTAACTCGTGCTTGACCTTATGGTGGCGTCGAGTGATAAGGAGGGAGTTAAATGGGCATTTTCCCAGCACATGAGCTGGAGTTTCCGTCTCCCTGCCACACTTGCGGCAGAGGGTCCCAACTTCTCCCACCATTTGTCCACTGGCACCAGGAACACCACGAAGTGGTGCGTAGTTAGAATTCAATTTTATGGCGTTTATCCCATCCGAACCTGTCAATATTCGTTTATCGAAGAGGAATTTATTCAGTTTAGGCGCATCCCTAAAATGTTGAGCCCCAATACCCTGCCACTTGCACCGAGTCCATTACTCGAACGCATTCTCCCGCAATGTCTGCCTCAATTTTTTGACGCTCGTGTGGTACTCCTGACTCATGTCCAACCTCACAGCGCATTGACTCACCTCCGCCTCAAAGTCAAACACTGACTGGAATTGTGCATCCTGGACCAAGGACAACCGCTGAGCGATAGACCAATGTTGGAGTGGTGCCTCCCATTGACATCTAACTAAACCCAAACCTCTAAATCTTCGAGGAGCATACAACATAGCTGTCGACGTGTTAGCTGGTAGTCCAAGAATAGCTTTGACACTCCTTCTAATCATAATATCGATGCCTTCAAGTAGGGCAGGTCGAAGTTTCGTGAGAGGAGCTGTTTGGAGTGGATAGGTCAGGGATGGAAAGATATATTGGTTCATTATATTTAGTTTCTGGTCCGGTCTCAATAGACTCGAAGTGACCAACTTGCCGAGGTTATCATTAATTTTAGTCACCGAGCTTTCATTAAAGACCAATTCTCCAGAAAACGTGCATCCCAAGTATTTAATCGACTCTCCCTCGCCCACAGAAAGGATTTCATCTCCGCTCCCCAGATGTAGCTTTTCTGGCCTTAATTCGCCATTTATAATGACTATCGCAGTACTCTTTCTTGGATTAATATCCAGACCAATTTCTGCTAGTCTTCTTTGCACACAGTCTATGACTCTTTCCCCAGCTCTTACACTGCACGCGGAAACAGCCTGGTCATCAGCGAATCCCGTTAGGATCACGCTATCGTGGCCATCTCCCAACTTGTAACCGTAATTTTCGGAGAAATCGTGGTCACAGACTTCGTGATAAAGATGGCCAATTGCAAGATTAAACATTGACGATGAAAGAGGACCGCCCTGGGGAACGCCCCGAAGAACGTCAATCGCCTTGGTAGCGTGGGCTCCAATGTTTATTCTTATTTTATTAAAGCAGAGAAGAGCAGAGATGGCGTTCTTTAGATCATGGGACACGCCTCTCGTTTCCAGAGAGCGAACAATATGCTCATGCCCCACATTATCAAATGCTCCACTGACATCAAGAAAAGCAATGGCACAATCACCTTTCTTACTTTTTGCATTGCGTAAAAGCGCGTCAACCATTCTCGCGTTAACGTGGGCACCTGGAAGTCCTTTTATGAAACCTCTCTGACTTTTATGAAACGTGATTTGCCTTCTTAATTCAGTGTCCAAAACCTTTTCTATAATCCGACGGGCAATTGAATATATTGTTATCGGCCTCCAAGATGAAATTTGACTTGTGTCACCCTTACCCTTGTAAATGAGGATAGTGCGCCCCTGACGTAATGGTTCGGGTATGTATCCAACTCTAAGGATGATCTGCGCTATACATTGTATTATGTGAGCAACACCCAGACATTTAATTGTACGAATTAGTACACCATCAGTCCAGGAGATGTATCTAGGGACGTTGATTTGATGGCTTTCCTGAACAACTGAACATCAAGTGAGTTTAAGTTGGGTTTAGGAGGACAGTGTTCATAGAACTCCCTCTTACTTCTATTTGGGACTTCAAAAGCCTTCCTGAAGTGTGATTCGACTTCGGCTATCTTTATTGGGCATTGTTTGGGGGCATCAGCATTCATGACAGTTTGGACTACCTTCTTCCTCCTATTATAGTAGTTGTATTGCGCCATCTCAAACTGATATTTCTCCTGCCGCCGACTACGAGCTTCCCTGTTTGCTCTTTGAGGGTTGGACACCTGACTAGCTCCTTTGCTCGATATAGAAGTCTTATTCTTCATCATCATTCTGTAGTATCTGACAGCAGGGTGCTGCGGGCCTGGTAATTTGGTGTTAGCCTCTCTCAGGAAACTAAGGAATTCCTTTACTTCCTTGTCGAAATCCTCGTTTGTAATTAGGTCTTGCTGCAGCATATCACAAAAGGCTGCCGACCGCCTATCTATTCCTGCAGTAACGTCAGAGCTTGGGCATTCTTGAGTCTTAGCAGCGTCTTTATTTCTAGATAAAGCCTTCAAGGTCAAGTTGTTGGCTTCCAAAGGGTGCTTTTTTGCAATGTGAACTCTTAAACCCCTCTCATTTTTGAGTGTTAGGCCACATGTACGACAAATGCTCTTCCGATGCGCAACATTTGAAATAGAGTTGTTTTCGTTACTATCCTGTATGAGAGTTACGGCGCCAGAATCAATACTCCTCTCATCCCCAGTATTGCGTTCATCATCAGCACTGCTTGCAATGCCTAGTTTAGCTTTTCTTGGTTTCCGAGGGAAGACATCTTCTACAGGGACTGTTTTGTCCAATAGAGTCCCGGTCTCATCAGGCCACTCTACTTTGACAAGTAACTTCTCTTCTCGCTCAGTCCCACTGCACATACTTATGACTGCCACCACGACAGCTTCTTGAACAGGCCCACCACTTCTTAAAACCCATACTGTCTGCCCAACTTCTATCTTTCTTTCAGCTTTTGATAGTTGGTAACCATTATTATCAGCGGAGAATTGGGAAAATGCGTGCACATCCATTGAATATTTGTATTGCTAAGAACAATAACGTCAGTGATAGCACTAAAAAATAGAAAAATACCAATAATAGACAAATTTAATGTAATAAATAGACAAATGAATAATAAATAAATAAATAATAAATAAAGAAATAAAATAACAGTAACAACTAAGATTTATACACTTATTTACACTATATACAGTGGGCAAAAGCCGAATTGGCCACGCCCTCGCTCTGAAAAGAGCGGTTGGTGCCTCCGTACCCCCTAGTACTACTCTTCATGAGTCTCCTTTCGGCCCGGTCAAGGGATGACCGGTTACCAGCCCCGGCGACGTGGACGCAGGAGACCCCTCACAACTCTCCTTCCAATTCAGTATTATATGAAACAATCAGTAATTTCAAGAACCGTTTAAATAAAAAGTACTAAATTTTTTTTTTTTCCAGAATTTCTATACAATCAGTTTGAGCGCTTGTATATCAATCAGTATCAAATTGTGAGGGCACGGGGCCGAAGAAATAAGGAAAGAAATAAGGGAAAGAAATAAGGATTTACAGAATAAAATAAAACTAAAAGAAAGTTGAATAGATTTGATGGTCCGACATAGTCAACTAATAATAATAATGAGCTAATAATAATTAAAATTTAAATGATACAAAACATTTAGTTACTGGCATTCCTCCCCACTACTTCTGTATCATATAAATCACATCGCCTTCCATTTCTTAATTTACTTCCTTTCCATCAATTCAGGTATTATTCCAACTCCTTCTCTCTTTGCATCAATAGATAGTAATATTGACTAAAAAGAAAAAATAAAGTGTATAAAAAATAGATTGTTTATAGATATTTACATTAATATAGTTATGGTAAAGTATGAAATAATGTTGTCTACATAATATGAACCTATAGTGAAATAATACAATTTATTCACCTGAATGATATCTTTTATAATTAGTAAGTTTTCTATATTTAGCCTATTGTCTGAATTATTATTAATATACTGATTTAAATATTGATTTCGGTACGGATTGTACATTGGGCCAAAATGAAGTGGACCAAGTTTTTGGAGAGTTGCAAATTACATATAGTGCAATATTCGCTGGACTCAAATCTATAGAAAGCACTATTCTAATAAAATTACTATTCTAAAATATTTTGCGTTTGCAATTCTAAATTGGCTCCCCAGTCTAGGTTTTTTCAAATTGTTAAGAAAATAGAAGTATGGCACCGAAACAGTGGTTACTTCTAATTGTTCTAAGAAAGGGTTATAATGCGAATTAAAAATAGCAGTGGAAACATGGTGATTGTTAAGTGTCTTTAAAATATTGTTGTTACGTTGTGAACTTAGTATTTGATTATTGTTTATTTTAACATATTCATCACTCAATCTATGAAATACTAATTTTTCTTTTTAATTGTGTAAGACGTCCCATTCATTTCTTTCCCTATCTACAACCTTTCATAACAAACTCTTGGTAGTCTGGAGGTTGATATATCGAGTAGTTTGTTTATCCAATTCAACATCCCGTAAAACTTAAATAAATTTATATCTTATAAAGCAAGTTTTCCGGATCTTTGGTAATAGTATTAAAAAGGAAAATAAAGAAATGTCTATAGCCATCTTCATCATGATATACTTGGTGAATTTTCTATAAATGTAAATCAGCTGACTTGTTTTGATATTGCCTGTTTAATATTGTCAGTTTGTCTGCACATATAGTATAATCAAAATTCCAATTTTCATACAGATTTGAAGATTTGCTTAAACAATATATGGAGTGTAAACATTTTTATAGATTTGTTAAAGTCTAAACAATCAAACAGTAATCTCCGTTTATAGGCATTCATTCACTTAGCATACGTCTTTATTGTTGTATTTTTACCATTTAAATTATACATTCTTTGTAAATCTAATACTTTTAGATGGGATACATTGTGCAACACACAAATGCTTTATTTACAAAGCATGTATTTCCATTCAGCTGAGGATTTCTATTTGGTTCTCTGTTTTTTCACAGATGGTGGGACATCCCCAGCGAATGGTGGCGTATTAGTACTCTATTGGTGGGTTTGGCCAGCGGACTTAGTCTGCTGATCGCTGTAACCGTGGTCAGTGCTGTCTGCATACCGGATGTGATACATAATATTACCGCCAGAATTTCTGGTCTTGTGCAACTTACTGCAGGTAAGATGAGAATCCTATAACTCCTATAAATCCTGTATATTTAGTTTTTCATGTATTTTTATAATAAGTATTTTATATGTGAAAATGTTCAAATTTTCCAAAATTATTTAACATATTTACCTTCAGAAAACATTTTTTCTGAAAGAAGCACAACCGATAGAGATTCTAAATCAGGATTAAAGTGTTTACTACTTAACACCGATGGTACACAGCTAATTTTCCAAAAAAACTACACGTTTTATTGATTATTCTTGTAAATTTTCTTTCTTCCTTTATTTATTGTTGTTATAGCGAAGTATTCTATCTATGTAAGTATTAAAACATCGAACTTCATTTGGAATTTTTGCTTGAGGTGCGTTGATTTTCACCTTTGGGAGATTTGAGGAAAGCTTTTGCCCTACCTTCTTTGCTGTTTGAAGAGGATAGTACTTTCTACATTGTTTTCTTTTTCATTCTAAATGAGCCTTCATAATTTTTGGGCATATGTGTGTTACTTTGATTTCGATAAACATGATGTGAACTTTACTTTCTTATTATTATGGTTAATGATTAATCATATACCTTATGTAAAAAAAAGTGCTTTCGTGATATGATTTTCCCGCAGCAGGCCTCTAATTGACCATCTGTTTGCGTTTTATTGTTTTTGCTATGTAAACATCGTGAGCACTATTTATTAGTAAATTTAAATGTGGAACATTACAAACCACTAACGAAAAATTTGTAATTTTCGCAATTACAAAATTCGCGATTCCTTTAACGAATTACAATGCTTGATTTAAATACAAAATTGCATTTTGCCAGCAATAGGTCATCAGGGAGCTACATGTCAAATTTCGTTGAAATCAGCCCACTGTTTCTGAAATCCATTTGCAAACTTCGTGCTCCAGAGTTTTTCACTAGAAAATGTTGCTAGTCCTAGCATTGTAGACCACTTTAAGGACGATCTATGAAGAAAATTTAATCAAAATAATTCATGCCGCTTTTGAGAAATTCGGGATTTTTGCATTTCGCATCTAGGTGATTTGTCGCTAGATAGGCAGGCAACATAACACTTGGACGGATGGAATTGCGAAGATTACTTTTTCTATGTCGGTGAAGCCTAAAACGTTATTTCTGTGTCAGGGAGGAAATGTCCAAAACGTCATTTCTGCTAAAATTTCCATATAGACATTTTCCACGACCTTAATTTTCTCTCTGTAATTAAATCTCTAATGCCACCGCGGCGCTACAGGTTTTAAGATTGAGATGAAAATTATTGTAAATTGTTTTACGTTGCATAGTTTATACTATCATGACCCTCAATGGAGGGGTAAATGCTTGAAACTGATCAGGCCAACACAAAATGAAACAGGCAATCAATAAAAGGACCTCTGATGCAATCCCAACCAATCAATTAGCGAAGGTTATCTTTATAAAAGTTACAAAAAAAGCTAGGTTAATGGCAATAACTAATGTTATTAAAATAATACAAGAATAATATTTTATGTCAAACTGTCAATCTGCTCCAAGAGCTCGCATTCCAGGAAGTCCTCTAACGCTCGGCAGTAAACTTCCTCAAGATGAAGTGAAAATCAAGGCATTCCAAAAAAATGACTTGGAAGTTCTCTGCCTGGAATTACTTCCGGAAGAAGGAATCCTTTTATAGGGTACCATTTCTCCCAACATTTCATTTTAAGAGATTTATCTTGGTGATTTTTGTTTAATTGTCTGTGGGGAGGGACCAAGCCCTATGCTATCCAAAGCCCTTCTGCGCCCATATAGCTGCCCCAAAGTTCGGAGCCATCTCAAAGTGCACTGTCGGCCTCCGGACAGGTTCTTTCGTCACAGACGACACTGTCCATCACCGGACAATGAGCTGTAAGAGGCTCCTAGGAAGAAAAAATCTAAGGTCAGCAGCTGGACTCGAACCCGGGACCGCCGCATTGTTAGTCCAGCGCGCTACCACTGAGCTAATCCCTTCCTTATCATGGTGATTCGATGAACGTGATTAAAGGCCCAGAAATTGTGCTCAGCTTGTTTCCGTGTTTACCAGGTGCACTAGCAATTCGAGTTCTTGCGAGCATTTTCTTCTTGACACAGCATGCTTCTAAAAGTCTTTAAGACAGCCTGAACTGACCATTTCTTCTATCTATTAGTCCAAACTTACTAAACATAAATCTAGTTTTGGAAAGACAGTATCTACGTAATATCATTTTTTTCGAGAATGGTTCGCGTAAAGTTCAATTACCATGCGTTGACAGTAAATGAATAGCTTGCTAAATAGTAATCAGCTGAGTGCTGAATATATATCACATGATTTAAATAAATAAATAAAATATACAGCTATTTTTTATGTAGTGGTTTCTAAAATATATTCAACAGATTTAAATTAACCATTTTGGTACGCTAACACTCTTATCTTAATTGTAAATTTCTTCCTATCAGCTTTCTACACAGATCTTTTTTCATGTACAAATAAAACTATAATACTAGAGTGTAAACAGTAAATAAATTTATTTGAGATGCAATTGTAGCCTGGTCATTTATTGAATCGAATTTTTTGGTGGACATTCACCACGCATTTTGATATACCATCCTTAGATTAGATTAGATTGAAGAACGGGGAGGGCAAAGCCTCATTTCACTGTGACCCGCATTAAGAGGTCCACCCTTTCTAATAGCTGAGTTTTGTGATTTTTGGCTCTATTAGTTTAGTATGATCGTTAACCACGTATATAAACTATATCTTGATAATTTTAAATTTTCAAAACATGTTCTAAATACCCCTCTCCTCCAAATCATGAGGTAACATGGATTGCACCTTCAGAGCTCCCTTCTTTATTAGGTGTTTACCTCCCACTGAAGTTGAATTGTTGGTTCTCACTAATTTTAGCCCTACAAATGACTACAAATTTGCATATTGCTCCCCCAAGCTCCAAGATTCCCCCTGCACTTACTTTCTTCCCCTCTAAGAGGAAGTACTGTGAACATGTTAAATTCACTAAATTGATTTTTTAACGGAAGTCACATTTTGAGGTCTCTAGAAGTGAACAACTCAATCTTAAAGCGTGATATTACGAAACGAATATTTTATTTTCTTCATAATAGTTCCAAACGGATTTTCTTTAAACTTGATTACACAGCATCAACACACATACATAAAACTAGGTATCAGTTTTATTTGAAACATTTCATTATTCAGAATACGCCTGCCATGTCTACCTCCAGCGACCCTCCATAGAATATTATAGTTGTGGGTCACTTATGTTCCCTCTGCAACAAAGAAAGAAGACATGGACCAAGAGCACCTCCTACACAACCGATCTCAGCAACACCAGACAATTCCTCAGAAGAGGAAGCAATTCTGACCCCAAATCATTGTCGTTATTATATTGGACTGCTAAGCGCCGAATTGCTAATTTGCCTTAAAGTGGCCAATAAAAAAGAAATTATTTTCGGAAAAATGGGTACAGCTGGGACTTTAGATTAACGACTAAATTGCCAATTATTTTCAGATTTGCAGAAAATGCCATGCGATTTAAGTTGGGAGATTAAAGGGGAAAAAACGTTTTACGAATTAGTGTCTGATTTTAAGTTTTTTTCTTGTTTGAAATGAAAAGAATTAATTGCATTAAGAGAAAGATTTCTGTGTAGGCTATGTATCGAGTAATAGATGCTATATACAAGCTAATAGTAACGAGTTAATTGTAAATAACAGCTGATTTTTGTTTATTTAATAACCTTGAATAACAGCTGATTGTTTATGTTAACGAAGGGAATCCAATTAGAACACTGTATCAAAATCTTTCTGGAAAACCACGTTTATTCGTCAGACTTCATTAATCTTCAACTTCATTAAATTATTAATCTTTATTCTTCTTCTTCTTTTTTTTATTATTATCCCCACCCTAAAAGAATAATTTATAGCTGTTAAACGGTGATAACCTCTTTAAAACTTAGTCCACTTACTGGATTACACAGTTTCATTGATGTTGGCCGCTCGCTCCAACTGTAAGATTATACTTTTAATTTAATAATGTCCAATTAGTTTTTTATTAATGGGCTTGCTATCACGGCCGGTTTTTATCACACTTATCCCGCTTAATTTCTGTTATCAGTTCTCTAAGAACATTTTGTGATTAATAACAGTTTTTCGTAGCCTTTATATAGCATTAGTTTAAGTTAAATCGATTATATTAATCGACTTAAGGTATTTTATAACCAATTTCTTTTTTCCTTTCTCTTATTCCTGGTAAGAGGAAATACTGCGATCGTGTTAAATTTTCGAAATTGAGTTTTCACCGAAAATACATCTCTGTACTACACACACACTGTACTGGCAATGGCGGAAAAATGTTTTTAGCGAATGGTCTGTAAGTGTTTGTGTGCGTGTGTGATTATAACGATTTCATTTAAACTTGGAATGCTAACTCACGTAAATTTCAAATGTTATGGCGCGCTCTTCTGGACTACAAAGCCTGCCTGGATTGGCAGCTTGGTATTTATTCCTTACCACCTCTATATTATACTCATTTTGGAAAAATAAATAAAATTTGTCACTTCATACATAATTGTACGATCAGGAATAAGAGAATGTCGATTTAAGTTAGTGTTCCAGAGTTTTATGGGGAAAGAGTAGTAATTACTACCACGGACTTTGTTAATCACCCGTCATCTGTGAGTGCGACTTAACTGGATGTTTGTTACACTGTCCGCTTATTAATATCCAATTTTCCCTTCATTTTTCGATTTTTTCCTGATGGTTTGTTTTAAATTTTATTGAATTAATTTTTAATGTTATCAGAAAGGTGTTTCACAACAAGTGGAAAAAGTTTTTGCGAAAAGGAAAACTTTTCCCATATGCATGGGCTTCTATTTACACAATTTTAATGAGCACTGTTTGGAATTTTCCAAACTTTTGACGAATGTATTTGTTAGGGAAAAACAAACAACAAGAATACTAATAAGAAAAAACACAGCAAAATAAAATGAAAATGATTCGATGATTTGTTTGCATTCGGACATTTCCACCTGATCTTAATTCATTTTTTCTTTTAATATTCAAGATTTTCTTCAAAGGCGGCAAATAATAATAAGAAGAAAATTAGTAACTGATTTCTCGATTCTTATTTCTAAAAAACTGACGTTTCGGCCTAATGAGGCTATCTTCAGCGCTACTATCAATAGTGATTTACATTCGAAAGATAACCTGATTAGAACTTGGAATATTTCTATCTAGTAAAGGTTACATGAGCATCTATAGATGTGTAAAAAATTAATTATTGAATTCAAAATAATGTTATTTCCAGATAAGAAAATGCTTTATTGTCACACTATTGTAAAGATTTCAAGAATATTATAATTTATTATTATTACTTATACAAAAACGACATGTATAAAATCAAGTGAACACAGTTCAGTATTAATGGACGCATTTATGTTTGAATTTAGAATTACTTATGTATTCAATCATTAATTAATGTTTTTTCTTTTTTAAAATTTTACATCTTTACAAAAATGTACAATACAATACAAAAATGATAAACGAAAAAACAATCACATGGGTTTAAAGGAGGGAAGAAATAACCGAATTAGTCGCACTCTCTTGAAACGCGTAGGTATGCGTCACGAAGCCAATGCCGTTTTAGCCCTTCGGGGTGGATTTCCAGGGAAGTTTTAGAAAGACAGTCATCAATTTTGTATATACTAGTTTTATATATATATATATATATATATATATGTAAGTTAGTTAGTGAATAAGTATAACATCATATCTGATATAAATATATTCCATCAGGTTTCTAATAAGGATAACTTTCAAAAATTTAAGACTGTAATTTATATTGCTGATAATGTCTCATGAGGAAGAAACGTCCAGATTTTAGGAAATAAAACAGAATATAGTCGTCACAATTTGTTTGTAATACTACTGAAATAATTAAACATTGTAAATTCAACCTAATTTTGCCAAGTATTACTACGATCGATCGTGTCAAATTTTCTTAATTATTAAGTTTAACGCCGGAATTATATTTAAATGAATAAGAATTTTAAATTTTGAAATGTTGTATGCATGTTAATGTGTACAAAATATCTTGAAAACGAAAAAATCGCAAGAAAACTCGTAACTGATATTGCTGTTTAGATCATCATCACTGCACGACAGTATTAGACAAGATTTTAATAAGGATGTTAAAAATCCACCAGCCGGAAGTGTAACTTTAGTGAATAGTTTTTTTGTTTTTTCGCGATTTCTCGCAAATGGCTCCAACGATTATTTTTTTTAATTTCATATACTACGACCACTGATGACCACTGTGAACACCTTTGGAACTTTGTTCCAAGACAGTTGATTGTTGGGGAGCTGCAGCATCAGCTTTCTTCTGTAGAGATATGAAAAGTAACAATTCCCCCGCAAGCGAAATCTTCCACTTCGTTAAGGAACCAGCTGATCCTCTTTAAACGAGTTTCTTAGTATAATATCTCTTCGCCCATTCTTTCTAACTGACCTATCCACTTCTTTTCAGAATGTCAGTATTGATCATGTTATTAATTACTACCTTTTTATTGTGGTGGTTGGTTCCGCAGAGCTGGAAAGCACCAGAGACATTTTTCGCGGTAGCCTGCTTCATTTTGTGGTCATCGACCGGTTTCAGGCGTTCGCCCATCTTCAGGGTGCGTTTTTCAGACAGTGTGACAACACAGACCTGCACAGAGAGTGTGCTGAATTTGCTCTGTGTTGTCACACTGTCTGAAAAACGCATCCTGAAGATGGGCGAACGCCCGAAATCGGTCGATGACTACAAAATGAAGCATGCTACCACGGAAAATGTCTCTGATATTACCTTTTTCTTTTCTTTATAAGTTAAGTATTTACTTAACGCAGGGAAGGGCGGAGGCAATTAGTTGCGGAGGGGAAGGGTAATGCCTGACTAGGACAGTTAATAGAGGGGTATGTCGTTCATAAATAAATTTTATTAAACAAACTATTCCCTTCTTACAAGGCACAGAAATTCAATGAGGCCCGTATTACTAAATATATTTACTAAATAACAAATAATTAAGAGAAAACTCTGATATGAAACAAAACGATGTTTGTGGCCCTCCTATTTTAATGGAAACACACAATTTACTTATAACTAAAGGCCTCAGACCTACAGGACTAGATTTACATTAACAAACTAAAGGCTAATATTAATTTTTATTTACAAGGCAGTCAGTTAATAGTTTATTTAGTGGGTTTGACGCATTACAGACAGACGGACTAAGAGAGGAGGCAGGAGACAGACACCTTGCACGGTCAACACCGGGTACCTTTTCGAGGCTTGAAGTGACAAGCCCCTTCGGTTGGCTGGACGAAATATAGTGGGCGATTCTCTTCTTTTCGGCTCCTTTGTCTAATTCACATAATGGAATTGTCTCAAAACTAGCAACTTCTCGTGCTCAATCTCGCTAGCTTATAGATAAGGGCGCCCTCTTCGCCTAGACTGACTGCTCCGTTCTTCAGTCCCTCTCGCATGATCGCTTTCCCCTTCCACTCTAATGCGTTTCTTCGTCACAGATAGCAGCACTTCACTTGTCCCACTTACCGTGTGTATTCACTTAACTACATAATATTTACTTACTACTGTGACGTAACGTCATATCTTTTTGTAGTCCCTCTAATCCTTTCAACAAAAAGTGTCCTATAGAGCCCCTTGTACTACGTAAATAATTAATTTTAGTTTGTTGTCCCATGTCCTTCAATCTGTCCTTGTCCCTTAATATAACTTCATTCTTCCTTTAAATTGTCCCAATAACAAATTTTCTAAATTTTCTTTTGTTTACTTTCTCAAGGTTTTTACTTCCATTTTCTTCTCCTCCCATATCCAGTGTTGATTTTAGTTATTAGCAAAGCTATGAGTTCTGTATCTTTCTTCTGCCAGCAAGCTCCCGACATTTTATAGATTTTAGGTTTTTTCTTTGCTATTTTATTAAAAACTAATTGTTTGCTATACCAAAAAGTCTATTATTTTGATGGGTACTGTTTTCTGAAACCCTGTTTCATCTAAAATATAAAAAAGTCTTCGACCTTATATTATAGTTTTTTCTTTCCCTCTATTGCATAAAGTTTATTCAATTTTGTAGAGAAGGTTCTAGTAGCGGCATTGTCACACAACATTCTCGTTATAATTTAAGGCTTAACATTTGGTATGCGATTTATTCAGTTTTATTTCTTTTTAGCCCTTTAATGCTTTATGACAAAGGTTTCGTCATTAAAGTCCGCAGATATGATCAAAAAACAAGTTTGACAGATTTGCACATAAGGCATTCATACTTATTTCAGGCCCACTGAAATAGAAAAAAAATTAAGAGACAATGGATATGGATGTGCGGGGTAGGACGTTAAAACCGTACTGAGAGGTATGGGTAAAGTTTCGCACGGTTGAGAATATAAGCTTAGCGTGTCATAAAAGTTTTACGCCTCGATAAAGTGCCAAATTAGATAGTTCGAAAAGGAGGCAGAAGAGATTGTACTGAACTGGTTGAAAAGCCGGTTACTTTAGGGGTAGAATCTTGATCGAAGGGTGTGGGAAAGGCCATAGAGTCCCATATTGCAATAGGCTTCTACTAGGTAGTTTAACGTTGGAAAGCGAGGGTTCAGTCTGCGAGGAGCAGTTCCTAGGCAAACGTTTACTTTTCTCCAGGAACTGAGAAATGACCCACAGTAGATTGTACTTCTGGCAGAAAACATAATAACTAATTCGCTAGGCATCATACACAACCATCATGAGACATGACGCAACATAATTATTATTATTTTTTTCTCTTTATGTTGTTCATTTATTTGAGCACTTTTACATTGTGGCGTTCTTTTATGCGGCTATTTTTAATTATTTTTCATTTATTCTGTCCCAAAGTGAGATCAATAAGATTTGAATGAAAATTAAAAACTTTTTTTTAAACTGACATTTGGCTTATCAATTGACAAAGCGTATATCTTCGCCACTTATTTTTTATTCTTTAATTTGTTAATTATCTCTGTTGGCTGATTATGTAAGCTGTGTATTGTAGCAATCCAATCTATTTGGGCAACACCTCTTTTTATTTTAACAATTTTTTTGTACAATAAAATGTATCTGAGTTTTTGATCAACATTGTTAAGAACCCCTTTATTGATGATAAAGTAATAATAAGGTGGAAGTCTTACCGTAATAGGGTCTTTCTTTCCGTACCCTCTTGCATGTCCATGGTTATAAATAGTTGGCGCGGCTTAATGTTCCCTTCCTTTGCTCGCTTGCACGTTGATCCGCTTTGGGTTGCGAAGTTATAAATATTCCCATATCTCATATCTCCTGCCTTGTTAACATAGCGCAGTTTTCTTCAAGAAACCCGTTATTTCTCTTTCTGTTCCTTTTCCCCCATTTTTGCGGGCAGCCATTTTCGCTCAGATGAAATTCTTCGTCCTCCTTTTCGCTTTTCCAGTTTTTGTGTCGCTCTGTTATTCGTAACAATTGTTTATCTGATATAAGAGTTTACCTGGTCACTGCTATAAAAGTCAACTCACTTTTTTGATCAATAGATCTAATAACAAATTCTACCACTGTTACTGTAAGTGGTGGTGGTGGTGGGGATGGTTAATATTATAAATTATAAATATTGATTTTTTAAGTTTGTATAAATTTAGATTTTTCTTTAATATTAGCAATTATTGTGTTGACTTTTGTTACATTGTACTTTATCTCTTATGTAAAACTTTTTTTAGTTAAAATGTAGGGCTCACTTCCTTTTTGAATTTGGTCTCTTTTTACATTACGTTGGAAATATTAAGAATTTTCCTTTCTTTCCCACTGTAAGGGATGATATTTGGCAATTAAAATTTTTTAGGGAAAGCCAGAGATTGAAAATTTTGGCTGGAAAAAGCAGTTCTTCTCGTTCGTGGAAATTCGGAAATGTTTCTGTGTGGTGAAAATTTGAGAAAGTGAAGTGAGGTGCTGTCCAGAACAATTTCAGAAAGTGAAGTGTGGTGCTGTTCAGACAATTTGAGAAACTGAAGTTTGGTGCTGTCCAGAACAATTTGAATGTGGTGCTGTCCAGAACAATTCAAGAGGCCAACATTCAACCGCACAAAGCTTGTCTGTCTACATAAGTGTTTATTATGAAATACTTCCTTATAAATTAGATTGTGACAATAACCCAATTATGGATTAAATGAAAAAATCCATAAAAAAAATAGTTACATACTCCAAGGATTTCTAATCATTTTTCCCGGTGAAAATTAGAAATGGCGTAATACAGCAGTAAGACAAAGTTATAATAATCACAAATTCCGATCCAACAAAGAAACTGTGTGAAACACTCATGTGAACTTCTCTCATTCCAATTAATACAATTACATCAAAAATTGTTCAAAAATTGTCTTTAAAAATGCAGGGGTTGGCCATAAAAATGTGGCTGGGGTTAACATGTTTATACCAGAGTGGATACTGTGGACGCCCTCTGTCTCAGCACCTTACACCGTCAGTTTAAATTTAAACTGAACTGAGAGGCCTCAAAAACTTAACTAAAATTACTTCGTTTAAATCTTGCAAATAAAAGTGAAAAATTTTTTGGGGGCAGTGAGCATTCCAAGTTTAAAGAAAATCATTGCAACTGTTTTCGAAAAAACTCAAAAACCTCTGTTAAGGTGCACTTCCGGTTAACTGACATTCTTCAAATTTGGAATTCCATCAATGCATCGAATGTATGTTTTTATTACGTACATGGTAAAAACCATACATTGTGCCATACTGAAGTGGCACTTTAGAGGAAAGCATGACGTTACTGTCACCACAGAACCCCTCCCCAAATCAATTTTTTCGGGGAAGTATTTCAGACAAAGGTGATAGGTATTTATAAGTGTAGATAGTACAGAAAGTTGATGAAAATACTTGAAGCCGTTATCGATAAAAATCACGAAAAACCTTGCAAACAAAAAACCGTTCAGTAAAGACGCACTTCTTCCTGGAATTTCGCCCGAAATAATTGTGCCAGATGCGATGTTAGCACATAAATGGAATACTAAGTTTCGTGCGAGTTTTGGTTTTTGAGATTTTTTGTTCATACATCCGCGCACACATTCACATCTTTCGCTAAAACATTTTTCTGTGATACTCAGGGGACCACAAAACATGTATTTTCGGAGTAAACTCAACTTCGAAAATGTGGCAATACTTCCGCTTACTTGGAAAAAGAAAAAGTAAAAAAAAAAGAAGAAAACTCAACCGCCTAAAGCCTGTTGAAGCAGTGCTGACAACTGAGCAATCCAGGCCAGCCTGTTAAAAAAAAGATTAAAATCCTTTACTATTCTTAAAACCCTTAGAGTTCCCTCCCCCTGCCGCCTTGCTAAAATTCTTTTGTCAATCCTTTAAGGCTGGAGATTTTTCTAACTCCTTTTAACACATTGTCACCACCAACACTCGCTAAAACATTCTTCCAAGGACTTGGCTTTCCCTCCCAATGTTTCGCGCATAGCTTGCATTGCTTCTTTTTATTTTCCTTCCTCCAAAATCTCTGTAACAAAGGAGTATTGCGATTGTGTTGGTTTTTTTTTACATAAACTTGAAATTTCATTTGGTTATCCCAAAGTTTGGATTGGAATCCCGTATGCAGAAATACTCTTCTATTTGAAACCTTTCTCTAGAAAATAGTATTACTTGCTTTGATTTTAAGACTCACGGAGCCTCAAAACATATGTTTCCGGTGAAAACTCGATATGGAATATTTGGCACGCTCGCATTACTTCTTACAAAGCAGTATGAGAAAGTAATATAGAACTCAACAGCCTATACTGTAAAGTGCACTTCCGGTGGGCGAATTTTTATCTACCTTGTTCTGCATGTGCTCGGAGGATCTCAGAACAGATCCTTTAGGAAAATTTTGCCAAGAAATAGTTGTTGATTCCATTGCAATTTTACAGCACTCAGAGAAAGTAAAAATCAGATTGATCGCAACCAGAGTTGGGCAAAAAGTAATTTCAATTACAATTACGATTACTTACCAATCACTGTAATTTGAAATTGCAGAAAAATATTACAATTACATATAATTGGTACACAATTACAATTACTAGTTGAGCCAAAGTAATTCAATTACCAATACAATTCTATGTAATTGTACTTCTGCAAGTAACTGTAATTGGTAATTGCAATCATTAACGCCGAAATGGCACTAAAAAAATAATTAGATATTAGTCAACGGTAAAAAAAGAAAGGAAAAAATGTCCTATGTTAGTAAATATTTTTTATTTACTAAATTCTGACTCACAAGAAATAAATTTACTTACATTAACAATGTAATTTCTACTGAGAAATATTTATTGTTAATACTTCTTTCAAGAGATTATTGAGTGGAAATGTGGCAGAGTTTACTTTTGTTCAATTACTCAATTTTTTTTGTATTTGTATTTGTAATTCTATTACTGCAATTACAAGTACATGTAATTGTAATTGAATTACTGGTAATTGTAATTACTATTACATAGCGACAAGCAGTAATTGTAATTAAGAGCCTCAATTACAATTACAGTAATTGAAAGAAGTAATTGCAATTACTTAAAACGATTATAGTAATTGTTCTTTGGAACCAGTTATTTTTATATTTTGGGCCATTCAGCTGTTTCCTATTGAAAGCATGTTCCAATTTTACTCATGTAATTGAAGGTGTAATTAAATACTCATGTAATTAATTACTGCCCAACTCTGGTCGCAACGCTTTCTCTTATCTAATAATAACGAAAATCGTAGATGTAAAATTATTCATTGAAATAAATAACTGGCTGTCTAAATATAGACTTTTATAATGAATGTTGTGGTGGTGGTTGGTTCCGCAGAGCTGGAAAGCATCAGAGACATTTTCCGTGGTAGCCTGCTTCATTTTGTGGTCATCGACCGGTTTCGGGTATTCCCCCTCTTCTGTGTATAAACTGAATTTGCTCTGTGCAAGTCTGTGTTATCACACTGTCTGACAAACGCATCCTGAAGTTGGGCGAACGCCCGAAACCGGTCGATGACCACAAAATGAAGCAAGCTACCACGGAAAATATCTCTGATGCTTTATAATGAATGGTTACAATAACTGGTTATTATAATTAGCTATATCATCTTATTATAGTAAATAATATTACAGACTCAGACTGGGGTCGGAGCCTAGAGTCTATGGAGATAGACCTATGTTCAAAATTGGCCAGCTTAGGAAAATACGCGACAGTTTTGTGGCGCTACAGCTCTATACTGAGGAGATTTTAAGGCAAGGATTAATGGGGAGGACATATACAGCCTGATGAGGCTGCTTTGAAGGCACTTTCGTCACATCAGATAGCCTCACGACTGGTGTGGGACTGCCTAACTGAATTGCGTGCTTGGAATAAGCTGACACTCGCTTGGGTGCCGAGACATGTAGGGTTTCTGAGCAACGGGAGGACGCGCTGGCCAGGGAGGGTTCGAAGGACAATATCATCATAGGTCCCGAGCCCTTTTGCGGTTTGCCCAAAAGCCTGATTCAAACTTCCATCAATAGCTGGATGGAGGACGACCGTCTGCACTGGAGGGTAGGGATGGTTAGAAGAGGCAGGCGAAACTCTTTATTAAGAAACATTCGCCTAAATTTACTAGGGATTTTACTAGGGAATCATAGCCGGAAGTTATAAGGATTGTAGAGGTCTTCTAACGTGGCACTGTAGGCTGAATAGGTACATGCACCAGCTATTACTTGCAGAGGACGTGGTGTACCGATTCTGTAAGGCTGAGGAAGAAACCCCGAACACATTCTTTGTGAGTGTGCCGGCCTGATGAGGACAAGGATTCTTCAGTTGGGAGTAAGTAATCTCGAAACCTCGAGCTTCATGACGGAGCCGCTTTCAGTTTTGCTAGACCTGGGCGAGCTGGAAGACATGCTATAACGCTGAAGGTCCACAATAGACCTACTAGCGTAGGTTGCGGTGGAACGATGCTCATGCCACTTCTTTGTTAATCTAATCTATGTAAATAATTACAATTTATCAAAAGAAAATGGCTTCATATAATAACAGTTATGATTCATTTCAGTTTAAAGTTTTAGTTAAAGTTTGAAAACTAAATGATGGATTAGCAGTGGAATGATGAAATTTAAAGATATATATATTTTTTTTTTGGCGCAACAACTACTAAGGTCATTAGCCCCCCTCAAATTTTCCATTAGAAACATTTCCTCTAGAGCTGGGTCGGCGCAAAGATAGATATAGTTTGTATATAATTCTAATAGTTAGTATACCAAGTTTAACGAAACCGCTGGTTTGGTGATCAAGAAACATTCCGGGAATCAAAAAAAAAAAAAAAAAAATGTACAAAAAATTCACACATTCAATAAAATGATTTTCTTCAAACTCGGAATTTTACCAATAAATTTAATATTCATTGACATTATACAGGTGAAAATTCCCCTTGCAATATCCTGAACTGACTACTTAAAAGAGAAGACGAATGTCACACGTTTCCTAGAACCCTATTATAATAAATATTCCTAGAAAAATTTATCAGGTAAAGGTTTATACTGCGCAGGATATATTGGGCTCGTAGGAGCCATTTTTTCTTTTTTTTAGAAAATCCATTCAGTAAAGTGTCACCACTTCCGGTTGAAGGATTTTGACAGATAATTTCTTGTCGATTCAAATGACGTTACTTATAGTTTGAACTTGCTGCGATTTTTCGTTTTTGGGCTTTGCTGTTCACATGCATAAAAACACACACACTCACACACATACACATTCCATTGAAAAACTCAACTTCAAATTTCAAATTGACACGATCGCAAAACTTCCTCTTACCTTCAGTAAAAGGAAGTAAAGTAAGACTGAATTATGTTAAATATTAGACAAATAGAGGAGGTTTTTTCTCGCAGCAAGGACCTTGTGCCCGTACGTATTTATAGGTGATATACTTACTATTAGCGTGACAATATTTTTAACCTGTTCCGCCTTCCCCCTCCACTGTGTGTGTGCTGCAACTTCCTGTAGCCTGTTTTCCAACTTGTGTACGGCCACCACGCGCTGTGTTTACTTGGCCTACGCGGCAGGTGGGACGTTTTATAACATTGTTCACTTTGTTAACTGGCATATCCACCACCAATAAATAACTACCACCCGCTTCTCACTCACTGCCTGCCTCCTCCTCAAAACACTCAAAAAATTCTCTTTGCTTAATTTATGTAACACGCAAAGTGCCCCTATTTAAATATTAAACACAAACCATCATCAATAAATCCCATGGACCTCCTTCATTTCTCTTACTGCTGTAAGAGGAAATATTGCTTTCCGTATCATCGATTGTAGTTTTTATCAGAGTATTCAACATTGTTTTGAGCCTGAAAAAGTTGTTTTTTAAATGGTTTTGTTTGGTTCTGTCTTGTTATGACAATTAACATGTGTTGATGTTACGCTAATTTGTGTAAAGTGTAACCAAAGAAGAAATCTTGCAGATTCACTGGACTTTCTCTTCTTGTAGTGAAGCACAATTATAAAAAAATGCGAAATTACATAATGCAGGAGAAAACGGTTAGATAAACGGTCAATAACACTTGATATCTAATGCCCAACTTTAAAGAAAATCGCAGAAATCTGAAAATAAGTTTCATTGAAGTCGCACTTGGACAAACAGGCGTTTTTATTCCCACTTTCTTTTAACTACAACTTCTCAATCTCCTAGAAGACTAGTCTCCTAAAAAAATCTCAATTTCTAAATTAAATCAATTGAATTTATAATTAATTGTTTTATATCCTTTCAATTTTATACAAAATAAATAAATTACGATCCATGAACCATTTTGTAATGGAGCTTTCAATTTAAATTTATTTCACTACTTTTTTATTATAAGTATTATCATATTTAAAAAACGTCTCTATCTCCTAAAAAAAAAAACGCAGAAAAGTCGGGATTCTCCTTCTGTAAAAGGACATGTCCACCAGTTTTCTTCCGCAGTACTCTCCTCTCTGCAGCTAATCATGCGCGATATCTAAGGAAATTACATAGGCAGAAGTTTTCACTTAACCCTCAAACGACTGAAACTTAACTGAAACGTTATAAACGCTTTCCAGATTACTAGACAAACGATCGAACCTATCCCTAACTAACAAAAGACTAATCTACAACTCAATACTGAAATCAATTTGGAATTATGGGCCTGGAATTAAGGGGTTCTGTTAAGCATTCCAATGTCCTTCGCGTCGAAACCGCCCAAATCCAAAATCCTGTGAAAGATTGTAAATTCTTCCTTTTGTGTAACAAATGAAACCATCCACAATGATCTAAAAATTCTTACATAAGTTATCTCGTAAATTCCACAAATCCCTTCCCAGCACACTAAAACCTCTGATCAAACAACTTCCCGCCAGATTCCTGACAATCCTCCTGGCACACTGAAAAAGCGTTTGTCCCAAAGAACTACTTCCTAGTGAAGGTGACAACGTCTAAAAGTATTTAACACAACACCAATAAGTGTAAATGTTATTATTATTCTATGAAAAAGCAAAAATTGCTAGAAAACTGCTAGATGTATGAGTGTGTGTGTGTGTGTGTAACTGGAGATTCCGTCTAAGTATCGATTGAAGCAGCTCTAAGGATCCGCTGACATGAAGATTTCAGCTAAAATTGTTCACCCGTAATAAATGCTTTTTTTTCCCCCCAGTTGGTCGCAATTTTTTGTAAATACCTCCAAGTGTCTGTCATATACAATTTCCAAAACTATTCGTTGAAATATTTTCGTAGAAAATACTTTTTGGAGGGAAATTGTGAGGAAGCAGTGATCTCACACACCCTTAGCTTAGTGCAACAATATACAGAATTGCATCTTTTCTATTTTTTCGCAAATTTCGCAGTTTTTCGCAAATTTTGTCGAAAAAAGCGTCAACTATTTTCTTTTAACTTGTACAGATAATAAGAAAACTTTTCGCGTTTATTTGGAATCTACTTCTGGGTGAACTGTTTTTGGGGGGATTTACCGGGGTAAATTTCAAGTGTTAGGGATCTGTGACAATGACCGGGACAGCAGTGTTTGTGAACAATCACATTCACATACTTACTATTTGCTGGACACCAATATGTAAGGCCAAGAGTTGTACCACCAGATCAGTTAAGGGCAAGAGTATAAAAATGCCATGTTTGGGAAAAAATTTGCCATTTTTAAAGATTCTACAATAAGTGTATGTGTGTGCGTGCGCGTGCGTGCTGCGTGTTTCACGTCACACATATTCTCCTCTTAAAAACGCAGCTGCACATTTATTTACATTATGTAATATAATGAGATTGTTTTCTGTGTATTGTATTTTGTATTATGAAAATTATTATCTAATTTATTTTGTATGATTACAATTTGGACCATTTAATGATCGTAATGTTATTCATACAAGTTCTATTACTCTTTATTAATTTATTTATTTTGTATAAAATTGAAAGGAATTAATTAGAAATTCTATTGAACCATTTTGTAATGGAGCTTTCAATTTAAAGTTATTTCACTGCTTTTTCATTAAATGTATTATCATATTTAAAAAAAAAATATTAATATAAACCAAAGGGATTTATTATATTAAAATTGTGATAATTAATTTCATCTAGACCCCCTTAGAAATTTATACTTTGATAAAAGTCATATATTTTTTTTTATCTCTGGTAATTTTTACCTAATGGAGGATTATTAATTGTTGGGGAAAAAAGTCTACTTAACTAGATCATTTACATTGATAATTAATTAGCATTCAATTATCTAATAAGATGATGATATTAGTGGTAGAATCCAACACTAGAGCGCACTGTGAGGCCGGCTTGTTAAGTGGCATTTACTGTGAACTTCTTACTTCCTGACCACCAAAAACAATTGGTATAGCATTATTGATTCCCAGAGGTTTATCTAGAATGGTGTCACAGATATTTGGTTATTCAATTTTAGCTACATTATATGTATATATATATATAATATATATATGTATATATAATGTAGCTAAAATTGAATAACCAAATATCTATATATGTATATATATGTACATATATATATGTATATATAATGTAGCTAAAATTGAATAACCAAATATCTGTGATCCAAATATCGCTGAAGTATCCAATAACCAAATATCCAAATATCCAATAACCAAATATCGCTATAAGAAAAGACAGAGAAAAAAACGAAATATCGCAGGATACTTCAGCATTCGTGCCAGATTTTCGAAATTACAGTTTAACCGGCAATAATTACCGGTAATTGAGGTCCCCGAAAAAGAAGTTTTCAGCGAATAGTCTCTGGTGTGTGTATAAGTTAACAAAATACCTCAAAAACGAAAAATCGTGGGAAGCTCAAAATTGGTATTCCGTTTAGGTACTACCTCTGCACCAGACAAGAAGATTTCGGGCAAAATCAATCAACCGAAATTCCGTTGCAAAGGAATTGCTACCTTAGAATAGAATGTATAGAGTTGGAAGTACTGGAAAAGGGGTAGTGTTCCCCTCAAGTTATCACATCCCTGTGAACGAGTGAGGCTATGAGGTTAACTAGAGTTAACTATTGGCTCAGAACTAATAGGCAACACCTAAAAGTTGAACCCACTGCTGTATGAGAGGCACTTTCCATTAGCTGGTCGACTAGGGAGAGTTAACATCCAGTTGGACGAAATCTTGTATGTATCAGGGCTTCGCTTTAGTAGAAGACTTGAAAGTCAAACAAAACCTGCAATGTACACTACCGCGCATACCAAATTGACCCATCTGTTTTCATAAGCCAGCAGTGGTCGATCAAATGGTCTTGTTTATACATAAATGTCTCCTCTTGCTTTTTGACCCAGTGATGTTCTATTATACCAAGGTACTGAATTGCTGCGAATCCCAAGCTGTAAAAAGTGCTCTCAGTTTAAACTTCTTTGGCCAATCCATGCGCCTTCTCATTCCCCACATTGTGTAAGAGTCGCCCACTTTCGAATGCAATGCCTTAATTGTAACCTGGCTATTGGAATAAATGGCAATCTCGCTGTTATGAAGAATATTGCATCATCTAGTTTTACTTCAGTTTTTTGCAATTTTCACAATGATTTGCTCCAGATTGGATACTTGATTACACATGCGTAATTACCTACTTTTATCTGTATCATTTTTTCCGAGAAAATTAATTTTAAGAAAGTTCCCATGCGAATTGCCACGTACTGCTTACTGCGAATTGCTCTAAACTGCTATTTCAATATTGTTGTCTTGATGGACACGTGTCTAGCGGCTTATTTCGTTGTCAGTTTTGTTAAACTTCTCTTCTCTACATCTATTCTGTTTTAGTTGTTGAACATTTTGATTTTAAAATCTCTAACATTACATTATACCCATTCAATGAAACAGTATATGATGTGATTGGAAATATAATGTAATCAATGAACTATTACGTGACAGAAATTTACTGATGAAAGAATTGATCCCAAGTCGGATATATACGTCAATAAGAAATCTACATTCATAACATAAAATGGTTAATAAGAAGATCAAACGTATGGCCCAGTAGAGAAGGTCGAGATTAACCAAATAGTCACTGGAGCTCTCTGAAAGACTGTTTGAAACTTCAGCTAATTCTTAAACATGAATGGCTGTATATCAAAGAAACATCTGATATGGTTTCTCTATCTTGCAAACCTTGTGCTTTCAAAGTCTTCTTCAATATAGGATAATATATGGTTTGCCCAAAAATAATAGCTAGATGCCTATTTGTGTACGAGTTTGTGCTTTGTGAACTTCAAGAACAAAAAATTACAGGAATCTAAAATTTCTATATGCTGTTTAGATACCACCACCCGCAACTGATATCCAGATTTCGGCCAAAAGCCATCAACCGGAAGTACCAACTAGACTAGAAGTTTTTTGTTTCAATTTTTGCGTTTTCCTCAAAATTAGCCCACCAGTTTTCTTAAACTTCTTATAGAACCTACACACATGGTGGCTTACCGCTTTTATTTCTAATATGTTTCCAGATAAATGGATTTCTGGTAAGAGTTGCCCTTTAGAGTTGTTCGGTAATTTGCTTTGTAAACTGCACGGTTCTAGATCATATTAAATTATTATTATCTACATCTAATACTCTAAATCTATAAGAAACTCTAAAATTCATAATGTCTAATTAAATAGACAGGACTGAAGAGGATATTTTAATTTGAGTGTCACCATAAATCCATAAGGCGTCCCTAGGCCGTGGGCTCACTAGCCATGCCCACACAATCTAATCTAGGGTTCCAAGTTTCTTGAAATTTTCTTGAAAACTGCTCCATAGAATTTTTTTAAACTTGAAATGTTGATTGCAAAAAGATATTCCCTTTTTTTTCTATTAAAGCTTGTATATATATCTAAAACAGCAGACACATCAGCGATTTAGCGATGACAGCAGTAAAAAGCTGTTCCATGAGACAGCAGGCTCACAGTTGCTATTGTTCTTGAAGGATTGCGCTAGAGGGATAGTGGTGATTGAATGAATGGGCTTGGATTAGTTGATTTTAGTGGATGAAAGGAATATTTAAGTCGGAGTGGATTGTATGGTAGGAGACGTAGAAGGGAGTATTAACTAAAGTTCCCAGGATCTGGGATTGTAGGGTTTGAGATCGGTTAAGGTTGAATTGTTTAACGGTGCCATAAAGACTGGGGCTAGAAGAATGGTATATAGTTTTGAACAAAAAACCCTAAGCCATGTCAGCTCACTTTATTGAGTGTGTTTTCCCGACACTGTCTATGCTTAGCCTCAACGCCCCTAAGTTTCTGCACAGTGCGTTATGGATCACACTGGCAATGGCAAAAAACTTTACAGTGTAGCTTTTTCCACTTTGTCAATTTTACAAGATTCGTGTAAATCTTTAATTCTAGTGTTTCGCAGCCAGTGATTTTGCTGCCTTTAGAAACTTGCTCTGAATATCTGAAGGACCGTCAGTATTAGTCAGGTGATATTCCAGGAGGGGGGAAGCAGACGGAATTTCTGTAGGTGATTTAAGATAAGAAACCAGTAACTTTTAATTTTCTTATTTTATGTTTCTGCGATGTAACAAATGTGTAGTTTTCAAAGTTCCACTCAAAATTCTTTCTCCACATCTTCACAATATCTATATATTAAAGCCTCGATAAAGACAGGAAACTGTGTCGAAACGTTGGCATAATTGAATGCTTCCTTCTTGACGGATTCTCACCAAATTTCGTCATAACATATACATTTTGTGTTTTAGTGCGAGCAATCAGTGCATGTGTACATAAATTCACCATCTTTCATCAACTCCCGCCGCCATTATAAAACCCAAAAGAAAACTTTATAGCATAATTTTACAACAAATTAAATACTTTAATATTGAAAAAGAATTAACCCTGCGTAAAATACTAATTAACAACAGATTATCATACATAATTAACATAAAGTTTATTAAAGTGTGGGTAGGTGAAACCAATTTTAAAACTGTGAGGTTGTTTACATTTCTACCACAGAATGATAAGAGGCTAATTTAAAAACTACGTGTTATCTTCAACTTTATAACTTTGGATCATAAAAACTATAAAACTAAAAAAAAAACGATGGAGAAAGTAAAAAAAAAAAAGTTTATAATTTTATTAACATGAAAAGTTTTACAACATAATATTTAAAAACAAAAACAAGGATTTTAAAATGTAAACTTTTGTAATAAAATAACAAAATTGTTGGCAAAAAAATATCTTATGTAAGTATTCGTATTTAAAAAAAAGTATTAAGGGTGTGGGGGGGATAAGTTGAGTTCATCAAAGTTATAAAAGACATGTTATGTAACTTTTACATTTTGCATGAATACAGTAATGAAGATCTACATGTGGCATGATAATTTTGTTTGGATAAATTATATTTTACATGTTCATGCATTAAAATGATGGGATTTCATTCCATTCTGAATAAACAGAATTTTATCTGTCTGTCCTCGTGTCTGCCGTCTGACCGTCGGCCAAGTTTTATCGAAGTTTATTCTCTTGTGCATTTTGATGCCCTTTTGTCACAGAAAAAAAAATTGTGCGAATCAATAAAGTGACAAATTTTCATAAAACTTGGAATGTTTACTAACAGTTAGTGCTCCTAGTGATGATGCTCTGAATCAATTCCAAATAGTTCCTGAAACTCAATTGTTCCGGTTAAATCTTTTAAATAAATAAAAAAAAGGTTTGTGTATATCTGCATTCAGAAAATATATCTCAAGGAAAATCGTTTAAAAAGATTAGTTAAAAAGAATTTAGAGTTCAAGCAATACTCCTAATGCATCGCATTATTATAATATTTATGTGGTAGAACAATACTTTGTAGTGAAGTGATAATTTAGAGGAAAGCATGACGTCACAACTCATGAAAAGCCCTCAGAAAATAAATAAATTTTCCTGAAGAAATGTTTCAATTAAAAGTTAGCGGTTTTTGTGAGTGTAGATTGTTTACGAAGTTTACAGAAACCAATTTTTACGTAACTGGCACTTCCGGTTAATAAATTTTCCGATTGTCCGATTATCATTAAACTTGCAATTATAACAACGCTTTTAATATATCTTAATATTAAATAAGTAGGGGAACCGTTACTTTGATCATTAAAGCGGCCCTTTAGAGGAAAGCTCAACTTTCCATCTCCCCCTAGAATCCTGTCAAAATAAATTTTTCCGGAAATAAAGGTGATTGGGCTTTTACGTATGTAGATTGCCTGCGAAGATTAAAGAAAATCGTTGGAGTCATTTTCAGGAAAATCTGAAGGAAAACTGAAGAAAAATAACATTCAGTAAAGTCGCGTTTGCGGTTGATGGATTTTGACGATAACCTGTGGATCAGATGCGTTGGCAGTACCCAAACGGAAAATCAAGTTTAAGTTTCCTGCGATCTATTACATACCTCATACTTGGGTACTTAGTAAACGTAACTATATAATGTCCATTTGCTAAAACATGGTTTTCTTTCTCAGGGGATATCAAAAATGTATTTCTGGTGAAAACTCGATTCCGATAATTCACCGATCGCAAGACTTCCTCTTATTTATTCAGATTGAGTTATTACAGTTTGCAAGTTCAAATTATCTTCAAACTTGATTTTTTTCGTAGATATTAGCTGTATTTAATATTTATAGGTGGCGGAACAATTATATACTAAATGGCGTGAAGTTCCAGTTACTCCAGTATCTCCTTAAAATCATTATTTGCCCACGCGTCTATGGACTTGGCAGATACTGTATGTTGGTTGTACTGTGCCGTACAGGGACAGCCCCGGTACTGCCCTCTAGTGGGGTTTTTAAAAAAAACTTCTTAAAATCAATTTTCCCGTCCGAAAAAAGTTAGGGCCTTTTTAAAATTATGGTCCATTTTTAAATTGGTGTTACAGAAAACTGGTAAGTCGCAGTAACATTGCATGATCGATAGCTGTCGCTCATATTACCACAGTCAGAATGGTGTTTCTTACCATGCGTGGGTAATTTAATATGAATGTGACAATAAGTGATCATGCTGACTGAGGAGTTCATGTAATAGTATTTGTATCAAGAAGAAACATTTCGAAGGGGTGTTCATGACGAAGAACATAGCGCTCAACCTCTGTGATGACGGACAATTCGGTTGGAAAAAGTGAACTCAAGTCGTCGCAATTTTCTGAACTTACAAATTCAGTAATTTACTATAAAATGGCAGAAAACTATAGTCCAAAAAAATTGTGTCACATATGTGCCAAAAATGCTAATCTGAAATATTTTTAACTGCAGCTTAAATATTCTTGCGATGGTAATGAAGGATTGATTAATTTGATCATATCTTTCAGTTTGTGTTTGTCAGTCGTGGAGTTCGGACGTGTGCAAAGTTCAAACTTTATACTACTGCTAGTTCTCACAAACGTTGTACATCACTTTGATTTCAGATAAGTTTTCTTTTAATTTACTTTATTTTCTTTTTATTTTCTATTTATTTTTCTGGAAATCTTCTTAGTAAATTTGGTTTTCCTTTATTTATTGATTTACTTTTAAGAGGGTGCGTTTCCTATCTGCTATTTATTCTGTATACAATAAAAAAGGCATAATTTAATTTCTTTTAATTTAAAATTAATGAATCAGGATGAGGATGGGAGCAATGTGCCCCCTCATACAAAGGGGAGCACAGAAATTGTAAATATTGTAAATACTCCATTAAGTTCGGAAGAAAGAGCTTTTTCTGTAGATAATGTAAACAGTATTGTAAATATGAAAACCCAAGAAGGTGATAACGATGAAATGGAACTCAATGTACAAATTAATAAGGAGATAAAAGAGCCGAAACCTGAACGGTTATTTGAATATTGTGATAATGGACCTTATTATGTGTTTATTGAGTCCGTGAGCGATTCTGATTTAATTAGAAACGCGGGGCGATTGCATCCGATGAAATTGGGATTAATGCTTAATAAAGAATTTGACAATATTGAGGGTAGTATTACTCAGATTAAACCTATAGGGCGTAACAGAGTTAAAGTGGAGTTGAACAATAGAGATTACGCAAATAGTTTGCTCCGGTCGAAGGTTCTAAGGGATGGTAAGCTGAGAGCTTATATTCCTGGCTTTTTATTGGAGAGACAAGGAATAATCCGTGGGGTTTGCACTGATTTCTCAGATGAGGAAATAGTAAAATATGCCTTAACGGACTTTGGTAATATAAAAATTATTAAAGCTAAAAGATTTTTTAGAAAAGAGAAAAATAGTGAGGGTATATTGATTTCAAAAGCAACTCAAGCAGTTTTAATAACATTTAGAGGTTTGAATTTACCAAATAATATAATTATACAATATGTTCGTTGCCCGGTGGAACCATACATTCCCCGTAATAATCAGTGCTTCAAGTGTGTACGATATGGACACATGAGCAGACAATGTAAGAGTAATGTTCGTTGTTGGAAGTGTGGTGAAGGCCATGATAAATCACAATTTCCCGCAGAAGCCCCAGAAAAGTGTGTTCATTGTAACGGTAATCACAGTTCTCTGGATTCTAAAAAGTGTCCAGAATACTTAAAACAGAAGTCTATTAGATCTGTGATGACTACTGAAAATCTTACTTTTATTGAGGCAAAGGAAAGAGTATGTGGGAAATCATTTAAAACAGTTCTGACAAATCCTGCCCCAGATCTGAAAGAACACAGTCACTTTTTCCACCCATAAACTATTCAAGTAGACCTCCCAAAAGATCTAGACCTGTCACACCTCCAGAAAAAGTAATGAAAGAGCATAAAGAATTATTAAAATCATTTGCAATTAATGTAGATAAGGTGACGCCAATCACTATGAACCCACATTCTCCCCAATATAGTAATTCAGTTGAGAGCCCCAAAGCTATAGAATTCAAAATGGAAAATATATGTGAGGTGGTTCTTTCAGTTGTGAACCATTTAAAAAACTGTAACACTTTGAATTTATCAGAAAATGATGTTCGTTCGTTAATAAAAGATAAAGCATTATATTTCACTAATGAATAGAATCCGTTAGAAAAATTGTTAATTTCTTAAGTAGATTTAGTATATTAGTAAATTTATTGATTAAAATAGAAACAATTTTTTTAGACAATTTTAAAAAAAAATTTATTAAATTTTAAATCTAAAAATCTTATTAATGTTCTATGAAGTAACCATGAAATTTTATTGTTGTAATCACAATATTATTACTACTGGCTCTCGGGTCAAAGTTTTCTGTCTAGTGTTGAGTTATATTTTTAGAATTTATAAACCGCGTATTTATTTCGTTCTAGTTCTGATTTGTAACATTTATTATATCTCTTGTTTTATTAAATTAAAATGGTACTAAGGAAAGATATTCTTAATATTTTACAGTGGAATGCCTCATCCGCGGTATCAAAAAAAGGAAGTTTAGAATATGTCTGAGTAAAGAAAAAATTAATTTAGCACTAATAAGCGAAACCTGGTTTAAACCTGGAAAAATAATTAAATTTAGCGGTTTTAATTTGATAAGAAACGATAGAAGAGATGGTAAAGCGGGAGTCGCAATTATAATCGATAAAAATAATAGACAATATATACAAAATTAACGGATTAATGTCTGTAGGTATATCGATACCCTTTTTTAATGACGATGAACAACTCTCTATTATATCTATTTATAATAATCCCGTTAATAATATTCTGAGTGGCGAGTGGGATAAATTTATTAAGAGCCTTAAGCCTCCGTTTATTTTAGCTGGAGATTTTAATGTTCATAACATTGCATGGGGTTCAAATTTTACTGACAACAAGGGTCGTTACTTACTTGAGGCCGTACAAGACAACAATTTAGTTTGTCTGAATGACGGATCCCCAACTTTTGTGAACAGAAGAACACAGAAAATCGATTCAGCAATAGATTTCACTTTTTTACCCCGCAATTAGCTCCCTCTTTTACATGGAACACATTACATGATCCAATGGGATCCGATCATCTGCCAATAATTATTAAATCTTTTAGTAAACATATCAAATTTATAAAAACAACGTTACTCCGAAAATGGAATGTTAACAAGGCCGACTGGACAAAATTTAGTAATCTAATAAATTCCAACCTAATAATTACTGACTCCCCTTCTTACACTGAATTTGTAGATGTAATTAATTCTGTAAGTAAGCTGTCGATACCTGAATATAAAAATGTAATATATTCAAATAGCAAAATTTGGTGGGACAGTAGTTGTACAGACGGTATTGAAAAACGCAAACAAGCATTTCGCAAGTATAAAAATTTACCAAATAGGGAGAATTTCATAGAATATAAAAGACAAGTTGCAGCAACGAAATTATTAATCAAAAATAAGAAAAGAGAAAACTGGAAGTTATTTTGCAATAATTTAAATAAGAATGTACCTATTTCACAGATTTGGAAGAAAATCAGACTACTTACCAATCAGAATATTTACTCTCCATTAAACGAGGGTAAATGGATAAACGAATTCGCCTCTATTCTAGCTCCCCCATTTGTTCAAGATAATTTAAATCTGCATATTAGTGAAGAAGAAAATAAAATAAATCATTTTCTATTGGAACCTTTTGACAAGCACGAATTAAAAATTGCAATTAAAAAAAGTACAAATACATCACCCGGTATAGATCAAATACATTATAAAATGATATATAATCTTCCTGTTTCAGCTAAAAGTTCCCTTTTAACAATGTTTAATCAAATGTGGGATTCCGGAGAATTTCCTAAACAGTGGAAAGATTATATAATATGCCCAATTTTGAAACCGAACAAACGTAAAGATGATTGTAATTCCTATAGACCTATTTCTTTGGCATCCTGTCTTATGAAAACTTTCGAAAGGTTGATTAAGGCTAGACTGGAGTGGTGGCTCAAGCACTACGATAAACTCCCACCTTCCCAATATGGTTTCCGAAAAGGGAGGTCCGTACAACACAGTCAGATGCGGCTGGTGACAGACATATACCAAACATTCACCTCCAACAAAGTCATGCTGGCTTTGTTTTTGGACTTTTCTAGAGCCTATGATTCTGTTTTACTTCCCGTCTTGATGAAAAAAATGGAAAACATCGGGTTACCCAAAAAGTTTATAAAAAACATTATACTTTTAATTTCTAGCAGAAATATATACCTAAAGATTAATGATTCCCTACAAGGACCTTTCGTCACGCAAATCGGATTGCCTCAGGGGGCTATCCTAAGCCCGATCCTCTACGCGATTTATGTGGCAGATCTTGTTTCAATAAATACACCTGAAACCAAAATGTTACAGTTCGCAGATGATGTTTGCATTTATACTGTAGATAGTACTATTCAGGATTGTAAACAGTCATTGAGGCTAGTTTCTGATCAACTAGCTGAATGGGTATCTCTTAACGGACTTACTGTCTCAGAAGAGAAAACATTAGTATGTCCCTTTACAAAAAAGAGAAGATTAAACCTCCATCAATCTATAGAATTGGGAAAATGGAGATTTCCTTGTACTAATTCTGTCAAATTTC
>JAAEAF010014051.1:0-91846 GCA_011037195.1 Triatoma infestans
GTCATGCTGGCTTTGTTTTTGGACTTTTCTAGAGCCTATGATTCTGTTTTACTTCCCGTCTTGATAAAAAAAATGGAAAACATCGGGTTACCCAAAAAGTTTATAAAAAACATTATACTTTTAATTTCTAGCAGAAATATATACCTAAAGATTAATGATTCCCTACAAGGACCTTTCGTCACGCAAATCGGATTGCCTCAGGGGGCTATCCTAAGCCCGATCCTCTACGCGATTTATGTGGCAGATCTTGTTTCAATAAATACACCTGAAACCAAAATGTTACAGTTCGCAGATGATGTTTGCATTTATACTGTAGATAGTACTATTCAGGATTGTAAACAGTCATTGAGGCTAGTTTCTGATCAACTAGCTGAATGGGTATCTCTTAACGGACTTACTGTCTCAGAAGAGAAAACATTAGTATGTTCCTTTACAAAAAAGAGAAGATTAAACCTCCATCAATCTATAGAATTGGGAAAATGGAGATTTCCTTGTACTAATTCTGTCAAATTTCTGGGTTTAACGTTGGATAAAGCTTTAAATTGGAAACTTCACATAAACACTATGATTGGAAAAACTGAAAAATACTTTAATATTATTCGAGCTGTTTCACACAAGAAATGGGGTGCAGACCCCGATGTCTCACTGTTATTTTATAGAGCCACGATCCGGTCCATTATGGATTTTGGATCAATTTTCTTCACCCACTCTAAAAAATCCGTTATAAAACCAGCGCAGGTGGTTCAAAATAAGTGCATCAGAAAATGCCTTGGTTTTCTAAATAGTACTCCTGTTAATATTTTGTATGCGGAATCAGGAGAATTGCCTCTACCATATAGGGCTCAGCTTCTCTCAGATCGTTTTGTACTTAAATTAATGAATAACAATATAGATATTTATAATAATATATGCAAATTAAATACAAACATTCTGACTTATCGGTACTGGGCAACTAAGGAAGCACCTACATTCATTGAGAGTTTCCTCCGTGTGTCACGGTATCGTAATATTGTTAATGTAAATAATAAACTTTCTTTATATTGTGTTGATTTTAGATGTTTAGTTAGAGAATGTAAAATTAGTCTAAGCAAAGATATGTCCATAGTACCTGATAAGTTAAGAAACCACTATTTTGACGACTATATAAACAGTAGGTGGCCAGGTAGTTATTTTATCTATACGGACGGTTCTAAGCTTGACAGCCAGGTGGGAAGTGCCATGTATGACCCAGCTGCGAAATTCTGTAGATTGGCTCGCTTGTCTGAATATGCCTCAATATTCACTGCGGAACTTGTCGCAATTCTTATGGCTCTTCAGTATATTCGTTCACTACCACATGCAAAATATTTAATATTGAGTGATAGTTTAAGTGGTCTATCTAAACTAGGGAACGCATTTAATTCTTCTACGCACAACCATATAATTATAGAAATTATAAATTTAATTAATATCATAGAGACGGAAAATAAGGTCTCAATCAATTTCTTATGGATAAAGGGACATAGCGGTTTAAGCCATAATGAAATGGTAGATGCTATAGCGAAAGAGGCAGCTGTATCTGGCGAACTGTCAGATATTAAACTTCCTATGTCAGATCTGAACAGAGTTTTAAAGAATGCAATAGCTCAGAATTGGCAATCAGATTATCTTTCTTCTCATAAAGGGGTCTTTTATCAAAGAAATGTTATTAGACTGGACAAACCGCCATGGTTCCGAGGAATGGGTATGAGCAAACACTTGGTCACAACAATGTGTCGAATCAGATCGAATCATGCCGTTTGTCAGGCTTATCTTCATAAGATCGGTATAAGGAATTCACCACTGTGTGCTTCTTGTAATGAGCCCGAAGATTTTAAACATATTATAATGTTATGCCCAAAATATGAAAGTGAAAGAATCATTTTATTCAACCACTTGTATAAGTACCTGACATCACCCTTCCAATATGAAGAAATAATTTTTTCTAATAATATAGAAATTTATAAACTAATTTATAAATTTGTTTTAAATTACAAATGCAATTAAATTTACCATTAATTTAGTTTTTTATTTGTAAAATTTTGTTTAATTTGTTTTTGTTGCTTTTAAGGGAAACAAAAAAAAAAAATTATTTAATGTATTGTAATTTTAAATAAATGTATTATTGCTCAATTTAATAAATAAATTGAAAGAAAGGAAAAAAAAAATAATAATAATAAATTACAAAAAGCACAAGACTTTAATGACGATATTAAAAATAGAAGATTAACTAGACTAACGTACGAGTAGTTTATGAAATTCTAATTAAGCATATAAGAAAGCCTATCTAATTAAGCTTATATAAATTATAAAAGTTATGATGATTCTAACGTAACCTAGTCTCTGGCCGTATGGCGAAAAGCTAAGGCCAAAAAAAAAAAAAAAAAAAAAAAAAAAAAAACTACTTTTCAATTTTTATCTTTGATTGATAAAAAAAAAAAATGTGACCGTAACTAGATTGAAAGAAATGGAAATTAAACCCTCTTCCTGGGTTACTTTCCTTCCTCGAGCTTGAGAGGATGTCTCGAAACCAAAGGCGTTTCAAATTCTAGAAAGATTTTCAACTATTGCCCTGGGACGCCAGAATAACCTCCTGTATAACAGTTCTGACAGTTTGCCTAATTATATCTCTATGGCCTCTTTTTTGGTAGCTTGAACCATTTGGCAACTTGCCTCTCAGTATCGAGTAGATCGATGCTTTATTTCGTCATAGTGTTTGCGCTTTACATACGTAAAGATGTTCAGCATCCATTCTACCGTCATACATTTGAGAGAGAGAGAGAGAGAGATAGAGAGACACTAATACGACACAGGTAACCTTGTAGGCAGTGATGGCTTATCTACAAACGATAAGCGGTCACTCCCCCAGACATCGGCAGAAAGCTGCGATGGGAACATCACAGAGGAGCTCTCCCCATTCCTTTACTTCAGCTGCAGCCCTGTAAGAGCACATCATGATGTGGGTGTACTTTCTATCAGGTGGTATGTTGAACTCAATAATGGCTATCTACGGCAGCAATTATCCTTATTTGGCTAATGAGTATGTCTTATCGTCCCCCCCGAATTCAAAATCTGTTGTAAAAATAAAGTAATGACTATTGTTTCTGGCGGGCTTAACGTCCAACTACCAAACTACGTATCTTGAAGGCGGCGGAAGCACCTACTTTACTATTAACATTTTTTAAATGAATATAAAATTTAGCAGTTATACACGGGATTCGAACTGATGACCTCCCAGTTACAAGTCCATGCTCATAACCACTACACCAACACCCGTCACAACTACATAATATCAATGTACATTAACAACATTGTTAAAATTCCAAATTTAAAGAAAATTGTTAAATGGAAGTACGATTTCATAAATTAGTTTTTTCTTTCTCTGATTTTACCTGAGAATATAAGTTATCTTCAACCTGAAGGCAATTGAGCCGAATAGTACATGGTAAGGTGAAAAAGACATACCATAAATTACAACCAAATTTCTCCCCAATCACTGAATTTGAAATTAACGAATTTTCTAGTTGGCAAATCCCCCCGCCCCCCATGAACTTTCCCCCGATTGAATTTTTCACCATTTGTGGCAATAAATTTAATTTAGATTTAATAATAATTGAACATAAACTTTATGAAATTCTCCTTTATAATTTTTTTGTTTGTAATTAGCAGAGAAATTTACGCTTATCAATTATAGAGATAATTTTTTAATGTTCTATAAAGAACAATTGGTGAAATGGAGCATTTAAAGTCACCATCAAGTTGTAAAACAAATTAATATTTCAACCATGCCTTAATTTTATAAAAACGAAACTTTTAGGCAGGGAATTTTGTTATGTTTACCTTTGTGTACCTGTTTAGTTTATAGTGATATAAGTTTATAGTAAGTTAGTGTGTTGATTTTAGTTGTGTATCTATTCAGTAAATACGTGAATTGGTGTGTGTGTGCGTAAGTGGAATGAGAATACTGCACTAGGAAACTAAAGTTACAGTAATAATTACAGACAATGCGCGATCGAACGTGACTGTTCTGGAACATCTGGTGCTCTACTGCCAAAACAGAGAACTATTTCTCTATCTGATGTGGCCTGTATGTCCCTCAAATCATACTTTGTATAGAATACTGTCACAACTTTTCTCTCTAACCCAGCTTCTATTATATAGTTGTTACATTTCTATTCAACTATTGGCTATAACCCCACCCTACACTAAAGCAAAATATTACTTTTATCTTATAATCAGACAAAAATAAACATAATAATTTTTTTATATTTTTGGAAATTTAAATATTTTTTTTTTATTATTGTTAAAATGGTTCCTCATGTTGGTGACGTTTGTTTATGAAATAAGTCCGACCCTCCATAACAACGCTTGTGATTTAAACTTCACTGTGGTTAAGAATAGTAGGAGGCGAAAAGTATAATACAACATTTTAATATATAATTTAATATAAGCAAGTTCAGGAGAATAATGAGGAAATAAGGTCGTCCAGTTAATTATCATGCTGGAGAAGTATCCCTTTCGTTAGGTAAATCAGGTCTTCTTTTTTTGAATGGTCGGCTACAGTTCGCATAAATAACGCCTATATTTATTAAAAATTAATGGTTTCATTGTTGCGAAGTAGTTTGTGAAAGATAATTGGCAACGCCATCAAACTGACAGTAAAGTTTTTATTTATCAAGCCAGGTTTTGACATAGATTGACCAAGTATGGCACTTCCTAATGACCAGCTTCTTAATCCTAAGAAGACATTGTCATATTGAAAACATTTTCATCATCCATAACCAGTCGATCCAAATATGGATCACGATTTGTTGGTGATTTTGTCTGTCCAGCACGTGGAAACATTTTGTTTTCTTTGCTTAGAAGATATAGGATCCAAACATCAAGCTTGTAAACTTTGCTTGTCATATTGTATGTGACGAAATGCTGAAGATATGTCAAAGCTTAGCCTTCTAGCGAACTCCTGGGTTGTTATTCGAGGATTTTCAGTGATCAAATCTTGAAGACACACCTCGTTAAGGCTACCATGGGTTGATGATTTCCACCAGGGCTTGATGGACAAGTGGAAATTACCTTGCCTATATTTTGCAAACTATCGTTTCACTAATTAATTTCTGAAGGAGAATCACCCCTTGTAAACACCTCGTATATTGTTAAATTTAAGGTTTTTTAAGATTTATTAAAATTTCATAACCGGACATTTGCAATGACCCTATACATAACCAGATGCCTAGTCTCAACTCTACAGAGTACATTATCTAGGACCAGTCGGTGACGAAAGACTTACCTGGAACCCACATACTAGACAAAAATGACTCCAAACCAATAGTCTTATCAACCTCTCACAATACTCCTTAACAGACGTTCCAAACGCTCTTTAAAAAAGAGAAGACTATTTATATTTTTACTAATTATTATACTGAGCTAGTATTATGGGCTGGAATTATAGGGTACGACCTAAAGTTCCAATGGTCAGCGAAAGCAATCTCTTCTGGAATCAAAAATCTTCAGAAAAATAATTATAAATCTCTTTAGTATGTATCCAAACTAACCATCCATAATCACCTTAAAATTCCTTGCATCCGCGATCTAACGAAATCCCATATTTCCCGATTTCATTCATCCATAGAAGCCCCATCTCAATCCACTGATTGAACGACTCCATTCCAACACCATCTCAGGCGGCCTGAAACGAAAATGGACTAAAGAACACTGGGTAGCTGGTCCAAACCATAGATCCCGTTATGTTTTAAGCTATACTATTGTGATGGATGTGTGATGGATGCCAGAAATATAAAAATATATTTAATTTGAAATAATCAAAAAATATCAAGAAAAATGTAACATTCCCTTGCAAAATGACTATTCAGGTAGAAGACCATCACTGTCTTTTAGAGTTCATGAACCTTGTTAGCATTATCTACCCCTTCTTCTCACAAGGGAAGATTAGAACGAACAATTAGAAGAGATTCCTTCAGAACAGTCTGAAACAGACATTCAAGCAGAACACTTGTTTTTCGCTTTCTTAGAATCAGTGCCAGTTTAAGTTATAACATAAGAGTTTATTCCAACTAATTTCAGTAAATTAATAAGCATATTGCTGTGTTATTGATGTTATAGCATTTAAATATCGTTAAAGTATCTACCAGTGTTTTCTTAATTATTGTTATTACTTCTCTCTCTTAAAACCTACAAACACAAGCCCTTTGCAAAACCGCTCATGCTACACAAACTACCACTACACTACAACATCACAACACACCAATAACATTTCAGATGCCAGAAATTATATCTATAAATATAATTTGAAGAAAATTATGATTTGAAAGAAAAATGCAACTTGGTTGGCAAAAAGGGTAAAACCCAGGTAGAAGACACCGTTACAGAGGAGTTCATAGAACTTAGTCAGCATTGTCTTTTTGCCCTTTTTTACAGGGGAGGATTTGAACTACCAACAGAAGGCATTCTTTCAAGAGAGTCTAAATTCTGCATTCTAACAGAACAGTCTGAATTGGACATTCTACCAGTATTAATCAAGAGGTCAATATCATTGCCAGTTAAATGAATCTAGCTACTAGTTATTTGATTCTGTGCATTTATAAGTGAATTCAAGATTCTAATGTAATAATTACCTTGTAAAATTACTAATTTAATAAATAGTTAAATTATTTATTTAAAAGTGGTTCTTATTCTCTATTTCTAATACTTCCATCTCTATTTTAAACATACCCACTCACAAGCCTCTTTGCAAAACCGCTCACGCCACAAGCTACTATACAATCAACACACATAACACCAAGTAAATTTCTTTACTACATTTCACTATCATTTTTGCTTGTTACAATTGGTATTGTAGTTGCAAATTTCAAATAATAATTGAATAAAATAAAAATTAGGAGTTTGAGGAAATAATTGAAAGAAGTTGCATTTTATTAAACAGAAGATAATTTATTATTAATGCTATAATATATTTAATTACAAGCTGAAAGATGCAATGTTCTGAGCACAAATTTGATAAAACTTGTCAAGGATTTGAAATCTCAATCAAGGAAGTTAGTAATTTGATATAATTTTCTCATACATCAATAGATTGAACTTGATTTCAACTATAACTATAAAATATAAATTTTAGTGATAATTGTTAAAAATTTTAATTAGTCGAAATGGTCAAAATGGAATTTATATTACTAAGTTAGTAAAACCATTGTGGTATTGTTGTCAGAATTGTTGCAAATGAATAAGAGGGAAAGGAATTAAATCAAGCACAAATTCGATATTCTAATCACGTGTTCAGTTGGAAATGTTGGACTTGCAATTAGCACGACTTTACCTAATAATACAACGTTTTCAATTCAAGTGGTACATGCCGGTCGGTATTCAAGTACAATTCTAATGTAAGATTAAAAATAAATTATTTCAATAAACTTAGGTAGGCCTTAATATTCATTAAGTGCATTTGTTTTTTAATATAATAATCATAAAATACAGAAAATTATACAATTATGTAATGGCGGAAGTTCTTTTTTCTTTTCTTTTTTTGCGCATCGGCAGCTATGGATCATTAGGAAATCATATTATTTCTAAAATCATAATTAAAAAACTTGCAAACCCTTTTACGTGCTTTCAACATACCAAGAAGAATGTAAGTCCACGAAAATAACAAACTGTAAAAAAGTTAAATAAAAAAAATGCATGCACTGAAAAAAACAATGTTTGCAGTTTTCTTCAGAAGTACTGTGACTGGTAATGGCGATCATCTTTGGACAGCAGAAGACTGTGAAATGTATTGGTGTGTATGTTGTTTATGTAGTAGCTTTTGGCGTGAGCCGTTTTGTAAGGGGCTTGTGTGTATGTTTAAAGAGATGAGAAGTAATAAGAAATAAATAAGAAAACCCTGGCTGATTAAATTAAATATATTATCTTTAAAGAATATATTATCTTTAAGAATACTTTTCAATATCACAATACTATGCTTGTGAAATCAATTATTTAGTTAGATTAAATGTTAAACTCTTATACCTGGCACTGAAGTGAGCGACTTCTGAGACAAGTGTTCTGATTAAATGTCCAAATTAGACTGTTTAAAGAATGCTCTGCTCTAGCGGGGGATTTTTCTCCTACAAAACAGTTGGCCAAGTGGCATTGTCTTATCCTAACGAATTCTTGTCCTTTTTGTCTCTTCAATAGCATTGACCTTAATTTAATAGTACCTGACTCTTTTAACAGCACTAAAATACACTATTTTTCAGGTAAATTCATAATTTATATTCCAAAATTATTTCACTTACAATATTCACTAAACTATTTTACTAAATTTATTTTTCCCAATTGCTACATCCTCTACAACTGGGTAAGCAAACTGATGCAATACATTGTGCTTGTCAAGTATACTAGACGTTCTGAACGACAGAGGCATAATGGCTTCTCCTCCATAGAAATGCCTCTTCTCACACTATCTCTAGACAAACCATCAAGTTTTTGGCTGCTATTGAGGATAACCTCGAACTTAAACAACCGTTTTGGCCGTGTATGATTGTCTAGCTGCTCTTCAAGCACCAAAAAATTTTTGCATGGTTGACAATTTATTCCACAATTATTTTATTTATTTTATTATTATTATTATTATTTTTAAGACCTATATTGGAATGAGCGGCTTGAAGCCTTCAAGTGGCGGAAAAGAAGTGCATTGAAGCGAGAGCAATGGCACTTTATTAAGCATCAATGACAAAAATATTTTCTCAAAATAGGAAACCACTTTCTCATGCCTCAAAACTTATGCTGAGTAACTAACTATCAGAGCTGGGCAAAAAATAATTTCAATTACATTCACGATTACTTACAATCACTATAATTTGAAATTGCAGAAAAATAATTACAATTACATATAATTGTAATTGGTAATTGCAATTACTTTATGAATCATTGTAATTGTGGTACACAATTACAATTACTGGTTGAGCCAAAGTAATTTAATTACCAATACAATTACATGTAATTGTATTTGTAATTCTGCAATTCCAAGTAATTTTAATGCAATTCCAAGTAATTGCCGAAATCTTTAACGCCGAAACGGTACTAAAAAAAAGTAATTAGATATTAGTCAACACTTAAAAAAAGAAAGGAAAAAAGTCATTGTTAGGAAATATTTTTTTATTTATTAAATTCAGACTCACAAGAAATAAATTTACTTACATTAACAATGTAATTTCTACTGAGAAATATTTATTGTTAAATACTTCTTTCAAGAGATTATTGAGTGGAAATGTGGTACAATTTACTTTTGTTCAATTACTCAATTTTTTTTTTTTGTATTTGTATTTGTAATTCTATTACTGTAATTGCAATTGAATTACTGGTAATTGTAATTGCAATTACAATTACATAATGGCAAGCAGTAATTAAGAGTCTCAATCACAATTACAGTAATTGAAAGAAGTAATTGCAATTACAAAAAACGATTACGAATTGTAATATCCAATTACAATTACTTCAGTGTAATTGTTCTTTGGAACCAGTTATTTTTATATTTTGGACCATTCAATTGTTTTCCTATTGAAAGCATGTTCCAATTTTACTCATTGTAATTGAAGGTGTAATTAAATACTCGTGTAATTAATTACTGCCCAACTCTGGTAACTATCTCATATTGGCATTACAATAGAAACAATTTTATTCATCTACAAACCAGTTTGCATTAGTTTCTTATAAAAAAAAAAAAATATTCGTCCCAAATGCTTAAGTACCATTCAACAAAAAAAAAAAAGGTGCACTCAAGTGCTCAGCACTGCTACCTACCATTCAAGTGTATAAGGTGTCCTAGTAGAGTTTTATATACTTACCTTTTCACTCTAACATTTGCTAGCTACTAAAAACTCATTTTCAATTCGTCTCACGGCTTGCCTTCTTTGTATCTTAAATAAGTTTATATATGAATAACACCTAGTTCTAAATTTAAGGAAATGTTTTCCAACTTCAAACGTATGAAAATTTTATACTAGTAACATTTATTGTATATAAAACAGGTAGATGCAAATAAATATAAATCTTTAATAATCGTTGCGGGAACTGATGTCCAAAATATTGTCGTATTATAAACAAATTTCAAATCTTTCGTTAAAACATTCAAATGTTTTTGTTTTTTTTGTTTATTGCAATTCTCACAATTCAAATAAACAAATTTACTTTAAACTTAGTTGCTAAACACTTAGTTTTTTTTCCCATTTTACACTTATATACTTTACTGAAGACTATACTTTACTAAGCTTAGATTAATCCTAACATTAACTTCCATAAAGCCACTATAAAATTAATTATTATTATAGTAATGATTAAAAAAGTGCTAAATTTAAAATAAAATAAAAAAAAATCATTAGTGCCATCTTCAGGAATTGCGAAAAACTAAAAAAAAAAAAAAAAAAATCTGATGTGAAACACTCACAGACTTTTCTCTAACTGGAATTAATACAATTAAAAAATTGAGAAATTTTCCTTAACTTGGAAACTTTTGTTTTTTTTTTCAGAGCTATAACATAAATATACAAAAGGGTGGATTTACATGCTGATAGGAAATTGGCTCAGGTAGTCAGTTTGGTATTTAATATAAATTTAAATTTGCTGTCAACGGGGTGAAATAAATTTATTTTTGGAGAGGGGTACTGCCTTGATCATAATTTACTAATTTATTGAGAGGGGATAACCTATGCATTTTGTCCTTTCTCAGACAGTCGCTATGTACTGGCCTCTCTCTCTAGACTGGCCTGTCAGGAGCGGGAGCATGGTTGCAGGAGTTGGATAGAGGGAGTTCGGTGGCCTTGAGTGGTTTGGCCACTGTCTTACAGTCCGGAGTGTGGGCATTATTGAATGCTGCCGCCTTGTGAGGGAGTGGCAGGAAGAGGTGCGCATATTCTCTGATAGTCTGGCCGCACTGAGGGCTTTGAGCAAGCCAGGTGGAGCTCGAAACTAGTGGGAAAATGTAGGAGAAGGCTTAACGCTTTGGCTCGGAGTGGTAAGGTGCGTCTCTATTGGATACCCGGACATACGGGAATAAAGGGCAATGCGAGGGCGGATCAGTTGGCTAGGGAGGGATCATCATTACCATTTTGTGGTCCTGAACCAGCCCTTGCCATCACTAAGAGGTTTCGCGACAAACAGATTAGACTTTGGGAGACGAGAGTCTTGGAAAAATGCTTGGGGGACACGCAGGGGTGCCTCCAAGCTAAAAGATTTATAAAAGGAAGTGAGCAGGAAGTTTCGGCTTACCTCCTGTCTCTCAGCAGGACAGGTCTGAGAACCCTGGTGGGGGTAGTGACTGGACACACCTAGGTATCTAGTCACTTGTTCAACATAAGGAGGACGTCTAGTCTCATCATCTAAATGAGACTTATCATCTAAAAGTGCATTCATCTAAGTGTCATATTATGGGAACATTCATAAAAATAGAAGGTAATATTCTATAAATAGTTAAGCATCAGAAGATGGAGAAAAGCTAATATCCAAGTACAACAATATTAAGAATAAAAATAAGGGAAGTATGAAAACTTAGAATAATTCGACTTTAATAAATAATAATGTCATCTTCTGATGAAGTGCACTGAAGTAATGTTTACTTTTATAAGTGTGATGGATGTGAGAAGGAGAGAATTGAAGATAAGCTAGGAGTGTAAGAAATAAAGTTGTAGATACATTATTGAAAACTGTTGTAACAAATTAGAAACACAAACTGCCTTTTTATTTTACATTGGCTGTACATTATATGAGAATTAGGTAGCGAGAGAATAATTAAGAGAGAGACAGACTGGGTGAGAATTAGAAAGTATGTAGAATGGATGTTGACTGACTGGTGTCGATAACTGTTTTCCAGTACGGCTAGCTCCGCTCTAAATATATCGAATTCTCCCTCCCTAGTTTGGTCTAGATAGGTGAGTAGCTAATGATTCAGATCCTTGGTTCTATCGGATTCCACAAATCTTAATGATTCTAATGAATCGGATCCATTGTATAAGTAAAATAATCTAATCCTATTTTTTCAGGCGGGCTTAACCAGGCAAACTAGCAAATTAAATGTCGCGAAAAGGGGCGTAATCACCTGCTTTATCATTAAAATTTGTTAAACGAAAATAAGATAAAAGTTACGCTTTCACATATATTAATAATAGTTTCCTTTAATATTTTTAAATTTAAAAGTAAATCAGACATTAAATATAAGTATAAATATAAAAGTTAATTTTTTTTTTTTAATTTACACTCCTATATAATGTAAAACAAATAATCTTTTTGCCATTATTTTAAATGTAGATATTTTACTCGTCTCAAAACGTCTAGTGAAAAACTAATTGACTTTTGTTTGCAATGGTGACCAAGAAATCCAGTAAAAAAAAAAAAAAAAAAAAGCATCAACGAATAAATAAGGAAGGGTCGACAATAAGATGGAAGACAAATATTTATTGTGCATTGAAAATTAAACAGCCAGGGCCCATGTAAATCCAGGATAACGGGTTGCGGTCCCCTCGCTAGTGAATGCTGTTCACAAAAATAAAAAAAAATTCTCATATGGAACTCTACAATGAGTTCCTAGTATCACAAATCTCAATATCCAAATAAAATATTTTCTTTAAAATAATAATTAAGACAACTTTCTAGTCGAACATTTACAATGATGATCAAACTTCATCTATAATGAATTTTGAAGGGAAACTCTACGCTATCCAAAGCCTCACTGGGCCCATATACCTACCCGAAGAAAAATAACAACAAGCCGGGTTTATAACAAAAATCCAGACTCGGATCTAATCCATCTAAGATTCATCGCAGTCCGAATAAATCGGACAATAACCTTAAGCCGGAAATAGCCTAAGCTCTTCACACAGACATCCTATTCCGACCAAAGGTCCTGAACCTAATTTCCTCACAACCCAAGCAATCAGTCATAAGATGGATGGGTGTTTCCTCCTCTGTCTCACAGACTCTACAAAACGGATCCGGCATGAGCCCCATTATGTAGAGATGTCTCCTTAAACCACAATTTCCAGTAAGAGAACCAACCAGATATCTGAGAGCGCTCCGTGAAAAACACAGCAACGTCTCACTAATGGCCTTGTCAAGTGTATAAGGTGTCCTAGTAGAGTTTTATATACTTACCTTTTCACCCTAACATTTGCTAGCTACTAAAAACTCATTTTCAATTCGTCTCACGGCTTGCCTTCTTTGTATCTTAAATAAGTTTATATATGAATAACACCTAGTTCTAAATTTAAGGAAATGTTTTCCAACTTCAAACGTATGAAAATTTTATACTAGTTACATTTATTGTATATAAAACAGGTAGATGCAAATAAATATAAATCTTTAATAATCGTTGCGGGAACTGATGTCCAAAATATTGTCGTATTATAAACAAATTTCAAATCTCTCGTTAAAACACTCAAATGATTTTTTTTTTTCTTCATTGCAATTCTCACAATTCAGTCCCCCGATGAGCATTTTGGACTGCCGAAAACCAACTGAGCTCATCTATAAGGATGAATACTGTGAAGCTGCCCATGTCTGGAAGCCTGACAAACATGTGCCAGAAGACACGCCAGGCTCGGGACCAATGAAAGGAAGAGAGGCGCCTAATTTGGCAAACCTATCCACCTGCTCATTTCGAAAAATTCCCATGTGGTCTGGCTCAGAAAATCCAGTGTCTTCAGACTCGGAATTTTGGCAATATATCTATTTTCTAATTAATACTATATAAACGAAGGAATCATATAATATGCTAAATTAGCAATTAATAGAAAAACATAACTACGCCCTCCACTAAAGCCATCTTAAATCAATTTTCCCAGAGAAATGTTCAAGTTAAAGTTGTAGCTGTCAATAGATATATACTAGATAAAATATTAGTTTAAAGAAAATCGTAGAAGCCTTTTCCGAGAAAACAGCAAAATAAAGTAAAAAAGTGAAAAAAATTAATTCAGTAAAGCAGTACTTCCGGTTGAGGAATTTTGACAGATAAATTATCTTCAAAAACCCCATGGTGATACCTAAAAAAGAATGTCAAGTCTACATTTTTTGCGATTTTTGGTTCTTGAGTTATACTGTTCACTACACACAAATATCACTCCTTTCTAAGAAATTCTCCTTCTAAGAAATTCTAAAAAAAAACTCCTTTTTCGACCTCAAGGGACATCAAAACCTGTATTTTCAGAGAAAATTCAATTTAGAAAATTTAACACGATCGCAACACTTTCTCTTATAGCTGTAAGAGAAACTAAAAAAAATATGAAAATAATTAAACAGTTAAATCGTAAATTATCAGAATACATGGATAATAATTCCATTTTAGTTTTAATAAAAGAGTAAAATATTGCTGGAAAACCGAACGATTTAGATGGATTCAAAAAATAAGACTTTCGAGGCAGAAAATTTTCTTGAAGCGAAATATAAAAAATAAAAGGTAAGCTTCAAGGTTTTTAATAAAAAAGGGAACCTAATTTTTATAATTTAAATTTTTTATATAGTAGGATAATTTTTATTTTTTAATACTAAAATTATAAATAAAATATCAATTAATTATAAATGTGGGGGGGAAAAAAAACCACATAGAAAATCTATTCTGTTGATAAATGATTATTGCCCGGTAATAAATCATATTATCCATGTAAGTGGAGGGATTGGTAGTCTCTGCACCAGAATACATAATATATGCATGCCAATTTGACAACGAATTTGTTATACGTACTGTACAGTTCACAATAAAGAGATTTTTTAATAAAATTAGTCTTATTTATTAAATGATTATATTGTAATCACTTTTCTGTGAATGGAAATTTATTGCATCACATTTTTATCGATTTATTAATAAACAGCAAAAAAGGTTTATATCATAAAGTGCACCCTATCTTCCAGAGATGATTATATTCATCATAATCCCAATCAGAGCAACTACTTTTTTCCCTTTTCAGCTAGCTATTATACACGTATGCTGGCTCCTTTTCAAGGATTGCGTTCTAAATTCCAGTTTTATAATCTTTACAGGCCTCTTCAATAAATATTATGATTATATGGATATTAGAACAGACAAAATTTGCGGGTAACCACCAACTTACTAAACCTTCAACAATCTATCCTAATAGCTTTTGAATTATTTAGATGTATCTAAAGCGTTTAATTCTTAAACATAAATTTACTTCTGAATAAGTTGTAATCATATGGTATATTTTAGGAGTTCTTCTTACTTGGTACCGAAATTATCTCACCAACCGATCTCAAACTGTTGAGGTTCGTTCTTCATTTTCTCATACAATTCAAGCTTTCTCAGGTGTGTCCCAGGGCTCGCATTTGGGACCTCTTCTTTTTATATATTTTATGAATGATTTATGTAATGTCATGTCTTATGTAAAATTCCTTTTCTTTGCTGACGATTTGAAATTATTCTGTGAAATATCATGTTCAAAAGATATGTTACGTTTACAGAACATTTCTTGATGCAGTGAGTCATTGGTTTCATGACAATCGGTTAAAATTAAACACTGCTAAATCCTTCCTTCTCTATTTTTCTAGACGCTCTATAAAATTTAATAATCAATATAGTCTTAATAACCATCCTCTTATTACTGTTGACAGTATAAATGATTTAGGGATCACATTTTAATCTGCTGATTTTTCCATCCATATTGAGACAATAGAAAATAAAGATCTGAAATTGTTGGGTTTCATTTCTCGAAACACCCGTAAATTCAATGATATTTCATCAGTTAAACATCTTTACTGCACTGTTGTTCACTCACAACTTGAATTTTCTTCTCCTATTTGGTCTCCTTATCTTCTTTCTCACAAACACTCACTGGAACATGTTCAATATAAATTCTTTAAGCTGCTTTCTTTTAAATTAAATATTCCTTATACTTCTAATAACATACCTGCACTACAAGAGCTTACAAAAAAACCTACCTTCTTTAGAATCACGCCGTATATATCTTGACTTTAGGTTTACGAGTATCTTCAAACTACTTAATAATCATATTGACTATTCTTTATTATTTTTCTCAGCTGAATTTTCGTATACCTCTTCATAACCATAGATTTTCTTCTACTTTCTTTGTACTTCACCTCTCCTATAATTATCTCCTACATTCTGGTCTTAACCGACTCAGTAGAATTGTCAATAATGTCATTCAACAGTTACCTTATCTTGACATTTTTCATTCTTCCTCTCATATCCTTAAGTCTCTGCTCTTCTTCACATTTGTCCTCCATAGCCATGGTCGCATAATAAGAAGTGAATGTATAATTCGTTCTATATATTTCAAATAAATATTTTTGGCAGTTATATGTAATATATTATATTCTTGTACAGATATAGTTTTATTAAATGAGTATTTTGAACATTATTTATAGATATTTTATTGTTATTACTTATTATATATATTTTATTATTATAAGTAGGGCAACAATTGTACGATTATTATTTTATACCTAAATTTGTAATTGTCTAATTATTGGGCTCTGCCCGTTTGTGTAAATAAATAAATAAATAAATAAAATATTCAACCATCATTCTAGTATGTAGATAAAACCATTTTAAAATTCATATTACTATTTAATTTTTACAATATAATATTGAAGTTAATTAAAATAGAAGATAAAATTCAGAAAATCAATTAATCGGAAAATCATTTTTTTCAGTTTTCCCAGGATATTTTCTATTAGTTTTATTTTTACTAAGAGTATTTTAAGGTTTCGGAATAAGGTTAAGCTTTTTAAAAGCTAAAGTTTAAGCTTCCTCTAAATTGGGATGTCAGTATTTTGGAATTCTTTCAATATTTAGAAACGTCGTCTTGTGCTCTTCAATATAGTCAGATTCAGTTAGGAACTATCCTTTAAGATGTACTTATTTTGTACAACAATCTATATTTATTTATTTATTTATTTATTAGGGATACATACATTTTTAGGCTATCAGCTTGTTGTAGGGAGTGGAAAATACAATATACCAAACTTCTATATACTAAAAAAAAAAAAAAAATCTGGTATGAAACACTCACAAAACTTTCTCTTACTCCAGTTCTCAAAATTATAATTGACAAATTTTGTAGTTTGTGTATCAAATTTAATAAAACTGTTCAGTAAAAGCGCGCTTCGGTTTAATAATTTTGGCCAACTATTTGTTTCTAATTAATTTTGTTTGGATGATAGAATGACATAATCAACTATGATACCATTTTAGAGAAAAACATATTCCCTCCCCTTACACAAAAGTGCCCTTAAATGAATTTTCCCTGAGAAATATTTCAAATAAAAGTTATAGCTGTTTGTATGCGTAGTTAATATACCAAGCTTGAAGAAAATCGACGGAGCGTTTTTTTAGAAAATCGCGAAAAAGCGAAAAGACCAACTAGTAAAGTGGTACTTCTGGTTGAGCAATTTTGACAGATAACGCACGTCAGATACCATGGTGATATCTAGTGATAACCTTGAAACGGAATATCAAGTTCAACTTTCTACGGTTTTTCGTTTTTGAGCTATGCTGTTCACATACATACACTTATGCACACTGCTTCACGTTGCAATAGTTCATATATGAAACTTAAATGATTTAGACTCAAACCAATTAAATATTAATTCTTTGTCTCAAGCAATTTACAATGTAAAAGTATTTGTTGACCGTTGATAAATTATGTTATGAAGAAATTTGATGAGGATCGGTCAAGAAAGTAACGTTCAATTATGCCAACAGTTTGACAGATTTTCCAGTCTTTATCAAGGCTTTAATATATATATAGATAGTCTTGAAGATGTGGAGAAAGAAGTTTTAAACATACACATTTATTACATCGCAGAAACACAAAAAAATGAAAATTAAAAGTTGCTAGTTACTTAACTCAAATAATCTACAGAAATGAAAATGGGTTGAATCATTCTTGATATAACAAATGTTATGTGTAACAATTCTTTCTTCCAAATCTTCTACACATATTGAAATCAATATGTATATAAAAAGCCTTGATAAAGACAGGAAACTCTGTCAAAACGTTGGCAAAATTGAATGTTTCTTTCTTGACCGATCCTCAGAAAATTACTTTAAAGCAGTTTATAATGTAAAAATAAACATAATTCAATTTATCTATGGATTTGTGATGGATGCCAGAAATATATTTTATTTGAAAAATATTTTTTCAAGAATATTCTAACATTCGCTGGCAAAAAGGGTACACCCAGGTAGAAGACTACAGTTACAAGAAGAGTTCATAGAACTCTGTCACCTCTGTCTTTTGCCCAAACTCAAAGGAGATTTGTACTAACAAGAGAAGGCATTCTTTCAAGACAGTCTGAACTAGACATTCTACCAGAACATTTGCTTCAGGAATCGCTCTCTTAAACTCAGTGCCAGTGATAGAGATTAGCATTTATTCTAGATTAACAATTAATTTAATAAGCATATAATTGTGATATTACAAAGTAATTTAAATTCATTAGAGATTAATATATTTATTTTAAAAACAGTGCGATCTCTTGATTATTTCTTAATATTTCTATGTCTATCTTAAACATACACATAAGCCCTATACTAAACCGCTCACGCCACAAGCTACTAAACAACAGCACACCAATTACATTTCAGAGTCAACGTCTAATATGGAGGCAATTTGTAGCTTCTCCATGAGTATTGATCTCTGTATTACTGATTGTGTGGACATGATAACAGAAAATGAATAACATTGTCTCATTCACCGGAATTACAATATTTACAGACTTCGTTATTTAAATTGTACTTAGAGCCCTTGAAATAAAGGCGTGTATCTCTTTTAAATGCTAAGCGAATTTGACAAATAATCCTAATTCTGTTAATATGAACATTGAAGTTCAAATAAAAAGTATTTAAATCGAAAACATCAAATCTCTATACTCATTATGAAGGGTGTCTAGATATTCAGTATTAATTCCAATATTGAAGAAATTTTCTCAATTACAATTTAAAAATTACATAAAATGAAAAAGTTATAGAGTATTTCATATGAGATTTCTAATTTTTTTTTAATGTGAGTAGCTTGACAGACTGCAGCCTCCTGAACCTAATCCATTAGCAACATGTTTCAAGTTCCCTTCTTCAGTTTCTGTGTTTCATATCAACAGACAAGTGCAAATTTTAATAGGAAGAAAGGAGATTTCTTTCCTTCGTCTCCATGGTGATTTCTTTATGCTTGAAGAGAGTGTCTGATACCAGCATTATTTTTTAGTAATTTTTAGGTGACTTTAGACATCACATTGTAGTGGGTTCAGATGTCTTGGAGAGATGTTGTGATGCGATGAATAGTTGGGAGTTAGTTAGAGATTTTTAGAGAGTTGTTACTCGGAATATGAATTACTAATTTACGAAAATAGATACATATTTTAACAATAATTTAACGTTTGAAAAGATATAACTACAATTAATTTGAAATGATTTAAAATGCAACTAGAATGCACAACTATTATGATTGATAAATAAATATATGTTTAAATACTTAGATAGGGACGCGCTCCGATGTATGAACTATATCACTGGTAGAATCTTGATGATACGCTGATAAATTGCTGAAGAATACTCATCCCCTCTTCCTGTGGAGGGACGTTATATTGCCATCACTCACACATTGACAAGTGTGTAATTACGGGTCACACTAAAACATCTCTTGCCGTGTGTTGACCCTAGGTCTTGAATAGGTCGGTGAACAGGTGTGGCAACACGTGATGGCGGTTATCAAAAGACTGTAGCCAGGTGGTCTTTTGAGCGTTTGTTTATTGGCAGTTATCAAAAGACTGTAGCCAGGTGGTCTTGTCAATGATTTGTTGACCCTTGTATATCGGCTAGGCGGCTTCTGTGTGCTGACCGTATAATGACCCTTTTAAAAGGGTTTCTTGTTGAAAGCAGTGTGTCTGTCTTTGGCGGTCCCTTTGACCGTGTACTGACCGCGGCTCTTGACCTGAATAATAGCATCTGGCTGGCACCTCTAGTTATAATTTTTATGATTAAAAATTATATATTTTCCTTCTTGTTATCACTCCTTCTTGTTATCACATTGCAACATACATTGTTGCTTGGTTCAAATTTTCCTAGGAAGGCTTAATGCCATATAATTAGCCGCTTTAACATTTAATTCCTATCCATTTTTCTTGTTTTCTTCAATTATAAACTCAGTAAACAAAATTATAAACTCAATCACAAAAAAAAGTCTGGTATGACACACTCACACAACTTTCTCTCACAACAGTACTCAAAATTATAATTCACAAATTTTATTATTAGTGTAACAAATTTAATGAAATTCGTCGAAAACTAAAAAAAAAAATTGTTCAGTAAAAGCACACGTCTGGTTTACTAATTTTCTTGAAACTCGGAATTTTTACCATCTATTTATTTTTAATTAATTTTGTTTGGCGTATAGAATTGTATAATCAACTATGATAGCAATTTACCCTCACACCTAAAAGTGCCCTAAAAATTTTCCTAGAGAAATGTTTTAAATAAAAGTTGTACATCTTTGTATGTGTAGTTTATATAGTTAGTTTCAAGAAAAAATCGTCGTAGCCATGTTTTAGAAAGTCGCGAAATACTGAAAAAAAAATCATTTAATAAAGTGGTAAAGTAAACGCACTTCCGGTCATCCGATTTGTATTTAAACTCGGAATTTCAATAACATATTTAATTATAATAAACATTATTTAGATGTCAGAATTGTCTAATAAACTGAAATAGCACTTTAGATGGAAACCTAACCCCACCCCTCCCACAAAAGTGCCCTTCAATGCATTTTCCCGGAGAAATGTTTCTAATAAAAGTTGTAGCTCTTTGTATGTGTGGTTGATAAAAAAGTTTGAAGAAAATCTTTGGAGCCATTTTTGAGAAAATCGCAAAAAAGTAAAAAAAAAAAAAACAAAAACAAAACTAGTAAAGTGGTACTTCCGGTTGAGGAATTTGGACAGATATCGTACCGTCATATTCCATGTTGATACCTAAATGGAATATCAAGTTTCAAGTTTCTACGGTTTTTCGTTTTTGAGCTATGGTGTTCACATACATACATACACACAGACAATTTGCTAAAAACCACTTTTTTGGACTCCGGGGAACTCAAAACGGATATTTCCGGTGAAAACTCGATATCTGAAATTTCACACATTACAATACTTCCTCTTACTAGGAGTAACAGAAAGTAATAATTCTGCTCTTTGTACTTAGCTTTGGTATATTTACGTTGACAATACTTTAGGCAAAAATTCTGGACTACCTGTTATGGTCAGGTCCAGGTATCCCTACTCTTCCAAAATTTATATTAGGTTAAATGATAAAATTTCGAGTTTAGAAAAATTTGTTATTTTTATCATGTATTAACTGGCCTTATTTTGGTGTGGATGTGTATTTGTGTAGTAGTGATAGCTTGAGCGGTTTAATAAAGGGCTTGTATGTATGTTTGAGATAAAGATAGAAGTATTAAGAAACAATCAAGAAAACACAGGTAGATTAAATTAAATATATTATCTTAAAAGATATTTAAATATTTTATAATATCACAACTATTATGTTTATAAAATAAATTATTTGTCTAGATTAAGTGCAAAGCTCTTATGTTTTAAGTTATGACTGGCACTGATGCTAAGAGAGCGTAAAACAAGTGTTCTGGTTCAGTGTCTGTTTCAGACTGTTCTTGTTTGAAAGCTGAATGCAGACTGTTTGAAAGAAAGCCTTCTCTTGTTAATCTTTTCAAATAATGCTGGTATGTCTGGAGGGAGTGTATTGTCTTGTCCTAACTGTTACTTGTCCCTTTGTCTCTTCACTACCATTGACCTAAATTATAGTACCTGGCTCTTTCCCCTTCACTAAAATACGTTTGAACCAGCTAAAATTAACAAAATTATTTTACTAAACTATTTTCAAAATTCTTATATTCTTTCATTTCTTTCTTCCACAACATTACCCCCCCTCCTAGAGAAATTTTTCGGCACGAAAAATTTGGAAGGCAATGTAGAACTGTAGTGGCTTGAAGGTTAACCTCTGGTATGGCGAGAGGCGTATGTGCAACCTCTGCAAGGCAGTCGTGTACAATAGACTGCAGGCATCTTCTTCTGGAGCAAACGCTGCTACAATGTCTGAGAGTTGCTTTGATGAGGAACGTCTTCTTTCTCGAGCGAACGCTGCTTGAGTGGATGAGCATTACTCTGGTGGAATTACCAGGCTGATAGGTGAATACTGCTTGGCGAGTGAGTGTTGCTGAGGAAGAAGTAATTGGCAAGGCGATCAATGTAGGCTTCTGAATGATTGTGCTGAAGGGATGCATGTGCTTTCTTGAATTTATGAGTGACTATATATGAACGAAAAACTTATTAGATTTAGAAACTTAATGGCAATAAACATTATGAAAGTTGAAATAGAATTATAAATACTTAAATTTAAATTCTTATAACTAACATGCAATTGTAACCAACATTCATGCAATTACATTCATATAAATGCAATTACATTCATATACATGCAATTACATTCATGCGCATGCTATTACATTACCTTAAGTGTTGAAACTCTGTGTGTTTTAACAGCTGATTTATTTAGCAAAAATATAGGGAAAATTGAAATTACTTATTAAAACTAATTAAGATTCTTAAATGGAATTTTGGGACTGAAACTAGACATTGGTGTACGTCAGTTGTGAAGCTAATAAAGCCATTAATTAATCATTACTTTAACTATATGCAATAATAATGATTACATGGAAATTCCATATAAAATGATAAGCAGGAGATAATTGAACAAATATTCATGATATGTGGTGACTATTAATTCTTCTTACAGTTAAAAATGGTTAACTTGAGTTGATAGTGTAGCTGATATAGATAAACAGAGCTAAACAGATGGCATTAACACCATCAACCCCTAGAGAAAAAGGAAGAGAGCATATAAAAACCCATCTGCCTCTTAAACATATCAACCACCACCAACATATCCTTGCCGTACATCTGCCACTCACACGTTCTATTTCTATGTAGTTTAGGCCCTTATAATATAAATTATTTCATTTTTTTTTTGTCTACAATATATATACATATATATAATAGAACGCTGCCTCCGAACCAAATGGTGGTCCTAGATACCCTAACTTTTAATGCGTTTAAAAGATATCATAGTTGCTGTTTGTGAAAATGTCAAACATTACCATTTAACTAAGAAATGATTCACTCCCTTAAACCACTCCCCACTAACCTCTCCAAATAAAAACTCTCGTATAAGTTCTTGTTCAAACATTTTACTATTAAACTGACTCAAAAGGGCTTTAATTTTTTTTTTTTTTCTGAAATATACAGGGTATATACGGAGCAGAGGTCGAAAATTTTGGAGGTGATTTAGCAGCTCAAATGCAACAAAAAATATTCTGTTCACTCTATTTCCAAAGATATTTGCATTTTTAACTTTTCCGTCGATATTAGCGTTTTTTTCACCATAAAAATGGTTGTAACTTTTCTATCCTTTATCCTATGACAAATCTGATTATTCCAAAAGAAAGAGCATTAAATTTCCTATAAATATGCTTAAACCCAGAGCCAAAACATTTCTTATAAACGATGGAATTTTTACTTTAATGCCTAAAAAATTCGTTCTCGATGATTTCTTGTTAATATTTGCAACTGTGATTTTTCAATGATTAATGAATCAAGATGTTACCCACTTACAGAAAACGTTGCGCATTTATTGAATTTCAAGACGGTATGCAATTTTTTTTTTTTTTTTTTAATATTACTCTACCCTGAACAGAGGGGTGTAAATGCAGAAAACTGGGAAGTTGAGTAACTGACTTTTCACTAATATCAAATTATTAATTTCCTCGTATGTCAATTTTTGGAGAAGGAACTGTATTGGAATCAGTTATCGGATTCCAGAGGTAATGGAGTTCAGATGTCTTGAAGAGGGACTTGATATGAAGAATAGGCGGAAGTTAGTTTAGAGATTTTTAGAGAGTTATTACTTGAAATACCAACACTGAATTTACAAAAATAGACTATATTTTAACAATAATTTAAATGTGGTCAATTGGTAACTATAATTAATATGAAATGATAGAAATAAATAAATAATTTAAAGAGATAAAACTACAAATAATTTAAAATGATTTAAGTAGATAAAACTAAGATGCACAACTGTGAAATGTTTGATTGAATGATAATAATTATAAGTTAAACCTTGTATAGGGACGCGCTTGCGAAACTGCTACTGTACTGATCGTTGAAGCTGTAATGCTCGTTGAAACTATAATGATATAATGATCCCCTCCTACAATGGGGCGAAGTTTATATTAGTATTACTCACACATTGACAGGTGTGTAAGTAGTACTCACACTAAGACATCTCTCGCAGTGTGCCGACCTTGGTCAATTCGGTGACCAGTGTGATTTAGGTCAGTGGCCAGATTTGGCGACAGATGGTCGCCCATCGGTGATTTTCAAAGACTGGTAGCCTTGAGTGTTTGTTGGCCCTTGTATGAAGGAATATCGGCCAGGTGGCTTCTGTACAATAATGATCCTTTTAGCGGTGCTTGTCTTTGACCGTGTGTATTGACCCTTGTTTTGAAAAGGCTTTTGTTTGGCGCGGCTCTTGTCTTGAAGACAGCGGCTGGCTGGGGCTACTAGTTATAAATTATCCTTTCTTCTTGTTATCTTTTGTGAAGATAGCGGCTGGCTGGAGCCACTTGACATTGATATGACATTACAGAACAAAAATCAAATAACCATTTTAGTTTTGAATTATTATTAATTAATTTTGATGAAAAAACCTCAATTATGTCATTAATATAAGTTGCATAAACAATTATAGTCAAGAAACTAAATATTTGCCATTATTCTTTCCCACTTGTTTGAATAATGAAAATTTGTGTAGATATTAAACATTTTTTGGCATCTAAATAAATATTGTAGATTTAACATAAATCATAAATCGTTTAATTGAAGGTTTAAAATAACATTTTTTTTTATATCATTATCATTTAATACCTTTGGTTTGTCAAGGTGCACGGTACAATGGTGTAAATATTTACATAAATAAGAAATCCCTTTAATCCACTCATAGCAATGAAAATGAATGAAAAAATGATTAATATCTACACAATTTCAAAATAATAATTCAACATAAACAAATAATAAAACATAATAATTTAAAGTTAAAATGGTTATTTTATTTTTTGTTCCTTCTCCAAAAATTGATTTAGGAGGAAATTAATAATTTGATATCAGTGAAAACTCGGTTACGCAACTTCCCAGTTTTTTGCATTTACCTTCCTCTGTTCGGGATAGGGTAATATTTTTAAAAAAAATAATTCCATGTAGTCTTAAAGCTCAATAAATGAGCAACTTTTTCCTATAATTGGATGGCTCCTTGATTCATTAATCATTGAAAAAATATACTTGAAAATTTTAACAAAAATCATTGAGAACAAATTTTTTAGACATTAAAGTAAAAATTTCATGATTTTTTAAGAAACCTTTTGAGGCTCTGGGTTAAGAAATTTACAGGAAATTTAATGCTCTTTCGTTTGGAATAAACAGATTTATTGTAGGATAAAGGATAGAAAAGTTACCATAGATTTTATGGTGAAAAAAACGTGAATATCGACAGAAAATTTAAAAATGCAAATATCTTGGACACTATTGAGAATCGGGCCAGAGTGAATAGAATATTTTTTTGTTGCATTGAGCTACTGAATCACTTCCCGAAGTTTCGTCCTCTGCACCGTGAACACCCTGTATAATATATATCTAAAATTTAAAAAAATCTGGTGTTTAACACTCTTCTCACCCGACTTTTTCATGCTCCCATTTACGTATACAATTGTACGTAACTTGTTCTTTAAAATATCGATCTTAATGAAAATACCCTAACCTAAGCATAGAATTTTTTGAATAGATTATTTAGGTTAGCATAGACGATATGTGAATATGTTTACACTGTAAACCTGAAGACACCGTCAAAACATTATGTAAACTCAAATAACATTCGAAATATAACGTCACATAGTTTCCTCTACACAAAAATCTTGAAAATCAATTCTTCCCCCCCAAAAAAATGTTTCAAATAAAAGTTTGACAAGATTTATATCTGTGCAGTTAGTGCTGCTAAGTTTTTAAAATGAAATCATTGTAGCCGTTTTTGAGAAATTTCGAAAAAATTCAGAAGCCTATTCTGTAAAGTCGTAATTTGGGTTATTCGATTTTTTTTTTTTTTTTAAATAACCATACATTTTACTGAAGTGGTAGTTTAGAGGAGAGATAATAGTTGTTTTGACCCAGAAATTCTCCAGGAAAAAGTAATTCATGAAATGTTGCTAGGTTACAGGAAATCGTTATAGCTCTTTTAGAGAAAATCACAAAAACTGGGGAAAAAAAAAACGTGCAGTGAAAGTGCACTTTTAGTTCATCGATTTAGTACAAAATTTTCTTGTTAGATGTGATAGTGGTATTTAAATGGAAATATCAAATTCAAGCTGCCTGCGATGAAATATTTTGTTTCCTTATTCACGCCCACATACACACCATTTGCTAAAAGCATTTTTTTTTTTTTTTTTTTTAATGTGCTAGAGGGTCTAAAAATTAGTAAATCTGACGAAATTGCAAGTTTTAAAAATTTGACAAGTTCGCAAATATTTCCACCTATAATAATAGCAGTGTATAAAACAGTGCAAACAATGTATTAAACAGTCATAAACAGGGTAACTATATGTTACCCGTCATAACTTTAAACAGAAAAAGGGGTACAACTAGTTAAATAATACCTGAAGTCTGGGAAAAAAATAACCTAACCCACTAATCTAAGCTGTTTTTTTTTTTAAGACATAAAATTCAAAATTAGAACACTCTCCAGGCCACCATACCTAGCACACACCTAGCGCCAAAACCGGTGCCTATGGTCACTTAGCCTTGCCTACAATTGTAGGCAAGTTACCATCCCTACAAGTTACAATCTTCCGGCCAGTTCTCTCCGCTCCTTTTCAGCTTGAATTCCATATGGATTCTTGCCTCATCCGTATTCCGTTCACTGCATTCGCAATTCGGGGAAACTTTCGATCCCAGCTCATGGAGCTTAGAATTGAACTCCCCATGGCCTGTGAAATAGTTACGAATTTTTTTTTTTTTTTTTTTTTTGCGGCTTTCTCGAAAATGACACCAACTGGCTTTTTAAGATTCATTCACTTTTATTTGAAGCATTTTCATTGATATTTTTTGGCTGGGTTCTGGTTGAACAATTACGTTTAATTGCATTTCAGTATTTTTTTGCCAACTACATAAAATATTAAAGTAGATTAGCACCATTGTTAACGTTCCTAATTTGAAGAAAAATTGATTAACTGGTTGTTCAATTTTACAAAATAGGTTTTTTTTTTTTTTAATTTCTTCAAAACGACCACAACGATTTTCTTTGAACTTATTATTGGCAACAGACTTCTAGACTACCTGTTATGGTTGCGTGCAATATTGCGTTACAGTTTGGGATAGCTCCAGCTATCGAATCGACAGTCTGTGATGCAAATTCGGGAAGAATACATATGTGGTTCTCCGTTACGGTGCTTCATCTCAGCGTCTTTGCCATTCCCCGATCTCGTACTCTCGGATCTTTTTCTTTGCAAGAGCAGGAGGCGTCTGACTGGACAATGGTTTTTATGATACAAAATTCAAAATTTGAGCACACTCCAGGCCACCACATACTAGGAAAGCTTCCACGTGGAGGTGGACCTCTAAATATCCGTCTAGTCCTTCGCATTACCACTACTTCGCGAGCAAACTCAACAAAGTGTTTCATAAATTCACTACAAGCACTTTTCATCAATTCTCTACAATCTCCCCCCCCCTAGTTTTCAGCTTGAATTCCATATGGATTCTTGCCTCATCGAGGATAGAACATCGGAAGAGAACATGTGTCCCGTTCACCGCATTCGCAATTCGGGGAATCTTTCAATCCCAGCTCATGGAGCTTAGAATTGAACTCGCCTTGCATGGCCTGTAAAATATTGCGTTACGGTTTGGGATAGCTCCAGCCATCGCATCGACAGTCTGTGGGGCAAATTCGGGAAGAACTCATATTCTCTGCATCGTCCCAGTCTTTGCCACTTCCCAATCTCGTACTCTCGGATCTTTTTCTTTGCAAGAGAGGAGGCGTCTGACTGGACAATGGTTTTTATGACTCACTTAAATTGTTCAAATAAATTTACATTGGCACGCCTGTGATGTGGAATTGAATAAAAAATTCTAATGAATATTCCCATTTTTCCGCCATTCGACCGCATAAATTGTCATTCGACCGCATAAAAGAAATTCCGCATTTCTGTAGCTAAAAGAAATAATAATTGATTACATCTTGAAAAAGTTAAGTAGGGCACCATTTGGATTCTTTTTTTTATCTGGCATATTTTCCAAGACCAGATGGGTGGTGCTTGTTAAAATTATCATCCTGCAATAACCTACCACTTTTAGCCAATCATTTTTTCCGGGAAATACGACTTTAAAAAGGATGTGGGAAATCTATAAGTAGGGTTTATTTTTAAACTGCATTTAGTTAGGCTGCGGGCTAACAGGAGCGCTTCAATAATTGAAATTTCATGAGATATAAATTGTATTTTATTATCTCACAAATCCATTCCCACACCTTCTACATTTGTATGTCATGCTAGAGTTTTTAAATTCAAATGGATTTTGTTTCCTCTGAACTAGAAAATAATCACTTTAAACACTAATTGCAATGGTTAAGTATCTTGATCATATTGAAAGTGGAAGTGGGTCCGCAATGCTGGTTAACATCTGGTATTTAATCCGTCGTAGCATGCATATTGATTTTGTTCCTGACCGATTTCGGATTTCAATCCTTCATCAGAGCAAATGCACCAAGTTCGTGTAGAGAGTTCACATCAACTTAATGTTTCTGTTACACTCACACTTGTTAGTTTATATATGTGGGGGAGTTTATAAGGTTATGCTCATAATATAACTTAGTTGAAAGTGAACTCTGTACACGAACTTGTTGAATTTGCTCTGACGATGGATGAAAATCCGAAACCGATCAAAAATAAAATCAATATGCATGCTACGACCTGATAAAATACCAGATATCTTTATTTAATTAAAAAGTCAAATTTGTCAATTTTTTAATTATAATAAATGCAATAAGTCATAGTCGAGTGAGCGTGTCACACCAGGCTATTTTATATGATTTACACATGTATATTATAAGGTTTCATTTGCTGTTGAATGAATGTAAAACGCCGTCGCAAATAATACAATAATTAGTAAAAATAATTACCAAATTAGTAACTAATTATAAATAACTTGTAAAATTAAGTAAAATTCATAATATAAATTTCAGATATTTATTAATTAAAAATACCAGTTTATTTTCTTTATTTAAGTTTGTGAAAAACAATAAAGTTTCATTATTCTATTTGTAGAATTAGTTATCCCAATTTGTAATATAATCCAACAAAAGCGGGTCAAAGTTAGATATATGATGAATGTTATCTACTATTTCATCATTAACTTTTCCATAGAAATGTCCATACATAGATTAGCGAGTTAGTGGAGTTTGTAACCAATCTATCTAGATATTATTTCTATGTTCTAGAAATAGATGTAAATTAGTACAATCCCTATAAACTGACGGCAAACTTAGTAGCATCGAAGAGTCTAACGGAAATACTATATAAAATATATATATTTGGTTGTTATATATGTATTTGAAATGATAACATCTACGAATTCTCTCGCTATGAGCCAGGCCTATCTTTGAAAGGTATGTATATGTATATATAATACTGGAATCCTGGAGAACTTGGTGATATAGATGAAAGGCTAGAAATTGATATTAGCATTTGCCTTGTTAGGATGACTGTGCATCGCGCTCACTCAGTGTTATTCTCACTATTTCTATACCGCTTTCACTTTGGCTGTCAGTGTCTTGGGGGAGGGGGGTTATACCCTTTGAAATTCACAATATCTCTTTTGTAAAATGAATGTTGAAACTGAATTGAACTCCATTTTCCATAGAACATGGATAGTGAATATCATTCAAAAGACCTTTAACAACAAAGAGAACTATATTTCTGAATTATTACCATATAATACATGAATACGTTAGAAATATAGTCTTGAAATTGTGCTCTAATTCACTACTGGATTATCTAACAATGGACAAAAAAAAAAATTCAATTTTACAAGCATATCTTGGCATTAATTAAAGGAGCATCAATAAAAAAATGTTAAAAATTAATTATTGTTAAATTCATTTCAATATTAATTTCTAGGGAAGGGATTAGCTCAGTGGTAGCGCGCTGGACTAGCAACGCGGAGATCACGGGTTCGAATCCAGCCGTGCTGCCCTTAGATTTTCTCTTCCTAGGAGCCCCTACAGCTCACTGTCCGGTGATGGACAGTGTTGTCTGTAACGGGAGAACACTGTCCGGAGGCCGGCAGTGCACCGAGAAGGCTCCGGGCGCAAATGACCACAGATGTTGAGACGCCTTAAATTAATAAAAAAAAAAAAAAAAAAATATTAATTTCTATATAGATAATATATTGTCATGTTATTTACATGATCTATGTTACGTATTCCTGGGTTTTAAGTGTGGTTTTTAAAAATGCAACGGAACACGTAACTTGGGTCGATAGAAAAATCAATAGATTTCGTTACTAGTCAGGCAAGAGGGTGACACTTACTCATAATTCTCGCCACCTAGAGCCTTACCATACTTAATTACATACAAATCTCGTCACCTTGAGCGCTTACAGGCCCTTTACCGTGATTTACGAGAAAGACGCCTTTTAGTAGGTGCAGTAGTAGTGTAGATACAGTACGACGATATCAATCACAGAGCCTTTTTTGCTAATCACTACCTGAGAACTCGTTTATCTGGCACTTAATTTATTGTGTATTTGCACAGTTATATATCAAGATTATTATTCAAGTGTTTCTTACGCCTTCTGGTGGTATATTTTCAATTCGCAGTATCATACTTCTCTTTTTATTGCGTAAAATTACAGCCTCACGTTTTTTATACTTCCAGCAGTCTTGGTGATCATTTAATTTACAATTTAAAATGGGCCTGTTCATCAGTGGTGCTTCCATGATTCAGTAATTCAGATAGCGTCAATCTCTGGCTGATGCAAGTGGCTTATACTAACTTCATTCAACTATTTGTGAGTAATATACTTATCCCATCCTTCCTCTCCTTTACATATATATCTTTACTCACTATTCATTTGTTATTATAAGATGCCATTTATGATTTATAAATGCGATAGTTGAAATCGCTCTGAAGATAAGTGTCTCTTCCCTCCCTGCTCAACTTCTACGTTCCAGGGAGACGAATTCTATACACCACAGAGAACGAATTCCGATTAATGGAGGCGTGAGGTGCTGTAGCTTTAAGCTTCGCAGGGGGTCTACCACCTGCCCAATTGTGGTCCTCCGAAGGATGCGAGGTCATCGTTTCACCAGCATCCTTTTGGACAGCTCTGGGAGGACTGTTTGCCATTCAGACAGTCAGTGCAATGCCCAGGGCCTACCCACTAGTCAGTGTACGTTTTCGAGCTCGGATGTGAGGCGGGAGGACCGAGGAAATACTTGGTTCATCTATAAATGCATTGTTATTTTAGCCTTAGTGGTTTTTCTGTTCTTTGTTGCCCCAATTTTCTACTTATTACAGCAAGACCTGCCTATGGTCTCCATACAGAGTTCCTGCAGCGTTCTAAATTCCCGGAAAACATTGATGGTGCCGGATGAACTACTTACTGAGCTTGCAAATACGTAACAAACTGTTTTCTTTCTCTTATTCTTTCGTAAGAGCCTGGCATTGGGATCGTATCAAATTTTGGAAATTGAGTTTTCATCGGAAGCTCTCAAAGTTGGTATTCCGATTAGATAATACCACCGCAAACTGACACAGGTTTCGGCCAAAGTCCATCAACTGCAACTGTGACTTCGCACAGTTAGTTAGTTTTTTTTTTTTTTTTTTCAGTTCTACGCGATTTCAACGAAAGCAGTTCCAACGATTTCCTATAAACTTGTATATATACTACTTACACACATCAATCACTAACACTTTTTCTTTCAAAAGTTGAAAATTCAAAGAAATTTCAAATTTGTTTATTATTATTTAGATATAACTATCGCATTAACAAATATTATTTTGGATAAAATCTGATACTGATGAAAATTTACTGATGAATAACACATGAGTTTCCCAGGTTGAGATCGCGTTAGTGATTTGTTTGAAACTAACGTTTCGCCCATATTGCAATGAATCTCTTCAGGGTCGTTACAGATCTTGAAGCCCACAAGGGGTATCTGTTGCAAGCAGTTACTTGGGGAGTAGCGATGGCATGGGTTACTTTGTCAGAACAGTACACAATACAATTAAACTACATACACTCTACACTTTACTGACAAGGACAAACACAGTACACAAACTAGGGCTTCCGTGCCTAGTTAATTGGCGTAAGCCAAGGGAGAAGGAAGGGATTAACTCAGTAGTAGCGCGCAGGACTAGCAACGCGGAAGTCCCGGGTTCGAATCCAGCATGCTGCCCTTAGATTTTCTCTTCCTAGGAGCGTCTACAACTCACTGTACAGTGAGCAGTGTTGTCTGTAGCTAAATGAAACTGCTGGGAGGTCGGCAGTGCCCTGAGTAGGCTCCGTGGGGCACAATAGATCTTTCAGGTTGCAGCGCGATAATCCCCTACAACAATCTACAATCTAAAGACCTTAAAAGCCAATAAAGCCCATAAGGTTTAGATTTAACCAAAAAAAAACATTAATTAGCAATAAATCAGTAATATGAAAGCTATATTGTATTTGTTAATATATATATAATGTTTCATACAATAGTGAATAATATTCCGCTACCATTAAATAATAATTAAATCCGTTATTATGTGAGTATTGAATTTCCATACTGTTTATAATATAAAACATTTTGTAATTTTTTAAAGTACTTGTTAAATTAGTGGTATAATTTACTAAATAATTTACTGGTTTTGATCGGTCATATATCTGGTTCAATTTCAAATAAACCTTCTTATATAATAACAAAACACAATTTTTAATTAAAAATTATTGATTTACATTGATGTTTCAAATAGAGCTTACTGTGTGATTTTAATCCCATGTGTAACATATATGTCATATTCCCCGATAATATAATAATTTTATCCGCAATTTTAGCCGACTCTTTTTTTTATTTTATTATAATTAGTTCTTTTATGTTTTTCGCCTACTTTCGAAGTGTCGTTTATCAATTTCGTATAGAGAATTGACTTCTACTTACAAATTTATCGTGATAGATGAGATAGCTCTGGAGATTCCAGCAGGAGAGAATAAACATTGTTGAGGACGTACTGTCCTGCCCCATTTCAAGTAAGGAAAGAACCTTTCGTTTTGTTCCTGATGCTGGCTGGAGGCAGGACAGTGGTTTCCTCAGAGTCCTCTTAGGTAGCGCGTTTGGTGACAGGGCATGGTCTTTTAAATGGAAAGTGGTATGATATAGGGCTTCTGAATGGTTTTCAGTATCATTGTGGCGAACGTGAGTCCACGGAACACATAATCTTTGACTGCCATTTATACGAAGACTTAAGAGTGCATATGTGGGGAAAGATTGGATTTCATGTGGGCTTAAACAGTAAAAATTGTTTTTAGACAATAAGTTTGCTTATGATGCTTACAATAAATTTGCGTCCGTGGCATTATCTGAAAGGATCAACAATAGTTGGGTAGAGCAGGTGGAGTGAACGTGGGTTAATTGTATTTATTTATTAAGATAGAATATTGACTATCCTACCTGTCTGGATGTGTTTTTGTAGTTTTTATGGACGAAGACTAACTAGTCATACTTTTATTGGACATGAATATGTAGAAACACATGTTCTATCTTTTTTGTTTTGTGATATTTTGTTAATCATGTAACCGACAAAGTGTTTATTCATTGCTATTTTAATCTGTTTTTAACAGCAAGGTACCTGTTATTGCACTGATTTTATTTAAGATCATTGATTATTAAGGACCATAGACGGTGATATATAATTACATATCAATCAAGATTGATCGGTATGCTGTGTTTTCAGCAACCTATCTAAGTTAAGGCAGCATCATTTATTTATATTTGTACTTGTAAATATTTATAAATAAATTGTTTCTCTCTGATGTATTGTTGGAAAATTTGATTATTGAAAGCTTGAATAAAGCTTTGAAGTTGGAAATTTATTTTCGTGAATATGATGTGGTGGACAATGATCCGTCCATGCAATCTACGAACTGTTCGATAGAAGAGGTGTCCGTTTCCTCCATTGAAACATAAGCATTCCCAAGATATTCCAGGAATGTCACCCAAATTGAGGACGTTTGGCTCGTGGATTCTATCAGGCAAAGTGAAGTTATTTTGCAGTACATTCGGAATCTGCACTAACTTTAAAGTCTTCAGAAACAGCTCTATCTTCAAAAGATTCCATAGTGCAAAAGACCCCTCTTGATCATCTCCAGACGTGGATTTTCACTGGAATTACTTCTTCTTCTTATTCTTTTTTTTATTTTTTTTTATTTTTTTTTTTTACGGACCAACAGATCCTTTTACAAATGATAGAAGAAAAAGCATGACTATAGTAAACAATAATAAACAATAACATGATCACAAACATAAAACAGGGGTAAATCCAAAATAATGGTAATAACAAATTAAATTATAACGTAAAACTATTAACTATTAAAACTATTAAATATATACGTATAAAAACTATAAAAATAAATATATACATGTAAATTTAAGAGGAACTTTAAATAGTTATCTAAAAGTAATAACATAATAGAAATAAAATATACTAATATAAACAAACTATAGTTGAAAATGAAAAAACTAAATTAACTTTAACAACTTTGGTTCAATACTGAGCGTAATTCGTTCTGAAATGTTTTAAGGCTAGTTCTGAAAGTGCTAATTTCTATAGAGTTTTGATTTGCTAAACGCATCATTCTATTAACTGAGGAGTGGTATTGATAGTTAGTCGCGGAAAATGGAATATTGAAAAGAAGATTACGTCTGGTTGGATAGGATGGAGTGTTAAAGGAAAGAGATGAGAGGAGTTGAGGGCAGTCTATATGTGAATTAATTATCTTGAACAGAAATACTAAATCAAAATAACTTCTTCTACCGCTTAACAAGGGAATATTCAAGAGTGATCGCATATAATCGTAATCGACGAAATCTTTTGGTATTCCCATTCTAAAACATACAATTCTTATAAACTTATTCTGTACTTTTTCTAAGGAATTTGAGAGAGAGAAATAATGCGGGTTCCAAATAACAGATGCGTATTCCAATGTAGGGCGAACTAGAGTCTTAAATAGTGTAGCCAATGTATTTTGATCAGAAAAATTCCTTGTATTCCTTAAAAGGAAACCAAGAGTTTGTAAAGCTTTTCTTACAATAATGTCTATATGGTCATTGAAATCCAATCTAAAATTAAATGTGACACCCAAATCTTTCACCGCAAAAACCCTATTTAAACAAGAATTGTTGATTATGTACTGATGGTGAATAGTGTGCTTAGATCTACTAAAAGAAATTACAGAACATTTAGAGATATTTAGAGGCAGATCGTTATTCTTGCACCAAGCACATAACCTATTTATGGCTTCTTGCAACCTCAAGCAATCGGTGTTGGAAGAAATATTTAAGAACAGTTTCGCATCGTCTTCTTCTTCTTCTAAGTTTATCGGGTTTGGTGGAGCTGTTGCTATACATTTTGCGCATTCCGGGTCTTGACTGTCTTGGCAAATGCAAATTTTCGCTTGACATTTTAAACAAATTGAAAATCTAATAGAATTTAGTCTAGTAAATATACCTCTAAGACTTAAAACACGGTTGTAAATATCTTTTCATGCAAAGTAAGCGGCGGACAGGCGGTAGGGGTGGCGGAAAAACATACAATCATCACCTTGCTGCGACGATGACCAATGAAATAGAATGCGGTATGTGATATGAATGCGGTAAGTTTAGGTTTTATGATATTTGGTTAGTTTAATTGAGGCTCTCCCCTGGAATATCGAGTACAGAGGAACAGGTTTGTTATGTAAATAATTTAGGAAATGTAAATATTGTATATAGCAGATTTTTTTTATGAATAGTTTGTAGTTCAGGAATTTCTGTCGAACATAAATTATTTGCCTCACGCAGTTCTGTGGCAGATTATTTCATATTGGTTGTATTGTGTGACAGGCAGGGATGAGCGCGTGCTCCGGTACTACTCTCTCGTGGGAATTAAAAAAAAAAAAAAAATGCATTTATAAATATATATATATATGCATGAGTGACACTTGTGTGACAATACCATGCCTCAACCAACAAAGCTTCTGGCGGCCGTTTAAATTTAAACCTAACTGACAGGCTTCCCCCTAGACCAAGCTTCAATTCAATTTTCCCAAGGAGAATAGATTTCAAATAAAACGCTTTTGTATGTGTAGTTAACATTCCAATTTTATAGAAACATCGTTATAGCTGTTTTCGAAAAAAAAATTCCAAAGAACATATAAATTAATTCTGTAATGTTGTATTCCCGATTAGCTATTTTCTTCAGATTTACAATCCTAGCAATGCGTTGAATTTAACTTGATGTTATGTAGGTAGTAGATAAATTCTACTGAAGAGGAAATCTAGAGAAAAGCTGACGTTATTGATTCCCTAGTATCCTCCCAAAAATACCATTTCCCAGAGAAATGGTGCAAATAAAAGTGATAAGACATTTATTGTGCTGTATGAAATTTAAAGAAAATTGTTAGGGCTGTTTACGAGCAAGTCGCGAAAATGTGATGTCACTTTTCCACTTGATAGATTTTGACTGAAACAATTCTATTAGATGTGGTGGTATAACAAATTTGAATTGCGATTATTGTTCATACACACACATATTATTGTTTGTGGGGAAGGACCAAAACCCTACGCTATCCAAAGCCTCACTGGGCCCATAATAGCTACTCCAAAAAAAACAACAACAAACAGGGTCTAGAACAAAAAATCCAGACCCGGATCTAATCCATCTAAGATTCACCGCAGTCCGAATAAATCGGACAATAATCTTAAGCGGAAATAGCCTAAGCTCTTCCACAGACATCCTATTCCGACCAAAGGTCCTGATCTTCTAATTTTCCTCACAACCCAGGCAATCAGTGATAAGATGGATGGGTGTTTCCTCCTCTGTCTCACAGACTCTACAAAATAGATCCGGCATGAGCCCCATTATGTAGGGATGTCTCCTTAAACCACAATGTCCAGTAAGAGATCCAACCAGATGTCTGAGAGCGCTCCGTGAAAAACACAGCAACGTCTCACTAATAGCCTTGTCCGGACCCCCAGTAAAAATTTTGGACTGCCGAAAACCAACTGAGCTCATCCATAAGGATGAATGCTGTGAAACTGTCCATGTCTGGTAGCCTGTTAAGACATGTGCCGGAAGACACGTATTCCCGAAAATTCCCATGTGACATAGCACACACACATGTACTATAAAAAAAACTGTAACGCATATTACATTGGTGAATCCAAAACAACACTTACGAAAGAAACTTGGACAACATGAACTGGACATAGCTAAAAAAAAAAAACTGCAGCACTCCCCTCAAGGAAACATGCACTTACTCTTGCCCATTCCTTTGATTTACTTAATGCTTCTGTCTAAAACCACCTATCCAACCATCTGAAGCAGCTTATTTCTGAAACCGTCCACATTAACATTAATCTGAACTCCATCAATTACAAAAAAGACAAGGACGCATTACCTCCTTCTAAAACAACATTTAACCAGCAAGGGGTACTTGGTGCATGCAGTTAATTGGGAGTAGCGACCCCACCGTTACCACAGCTTAGGACTCCATGCACTGCGGCAGAACAGTACACAATACACTTAAACTATATGCACTCTACACTTTACAGGCAAGGACAAGTACAGTACACAAACTAAGGTCTCCGTTCCTAGTTAATTGGCGAAAGCCAAGAGAGAAGAAAAGGATTAGCTCATTGGTAGCGCGCTGGACTAGCAATGCGGAGGTCCCGGGATCGAATCCAGTATGCTGCCCTTAGATATTCTCTTCCTAGGAGCCTCTACAACTCACTGACCGGTGACAAGCCGTATTCTCCAGAATGGCCAATAATGATGCTTGGTTTTTGGAACAATGTTTACATGGCCTAAATCTACCGATTTTGATTTTTATTGTTCTTTTATACGACGAAAGCACATTAACATATAGCAAATCTGTTGCATGCAGTTGATTGGTGAGTAGTGACCCCTGTACTGCTCCATGCACTTCGTCAGAAAAGATGTATTATTAAAAGATGAAGTACAGAATACACTTGTATTACATTCACTTTACCCCTTACAGACAAGGAAAAACCCAGTACACAAACTTGGGTCTTTATCCCTAGTTAATTGGTTAGCTTATAACAATTAATAGCTTATGACGGCGATAAGAAAAACAGCGACAATCACGGCATTGAGTTCCTAAGAAATTGGAAAAAGTGAGGGTAAATAGAACAAAAAGGGTGAATAGAAATGAAATTCATCAGGAATAGAGTATATGAAGTTCACCTGTGGGCAAGCCGAAGCTACTGTGGCATAATCAGGAATGAACTCACTGATAATGCAGCAAAGGATGTTGCGAACAGTGTATCCACAACAATGTTAATTATGGTCAAGTAAAAAGAGAAATAAATAAGAAAACAGGGCAATACATAAAATAATTCGATAAATATCAAGCATCTGGTAAAATCTGTGAAACATTAGTTGCTTAAAAAAAAAAATTGCCTCCAGTTAAGTATTTACTGCGAATTTTGCCCATAAGGAGTATCTGTTGCATGCAGTTACTTGCGTAGTAGCGACCTTATAGGTTGCATAGCTCAGTACTCCATGCACTTCGTCAGAAAGTACACAATACACTTAAACTACATACACTCTACACATTATAGACAAGGAGTAACACAGCACACAAAGTAGGGTCTCCGTCCCTAGTTAATTGGCGTAAGCCATGGGAGAAGGAAGCGATTAGCTCGGTGGTAGCACGCTGGACTAGCAACGCGAGGTCCCGGGTTCGAATCCAGCATGCTGCCTTAAATCTCTTCCTAGGAGCCTCTACAACTTACTTTACGGTGATGAGCAATGTTGTCTGTAGCTAGAGAACACTGCTTGAAGGCCGGCTATGCATTGGAGAAGGCTCCGGGTGGGGGCACAATCGATCTTTCAGGTTGCAGTGCAATAATTCCCTACAACAATCAACAATCTACAAAACAACATTTTCCGCTTCCTTAAAAAATCCTCCCCCCTCCATCAAATTACACTGCCAATATTTTACATCTTTCACTCATCTTTTATTTCTTTTCATTTATTTAACTTATAATTACTTATTAAACCTTCTTCTTGCATTTAACTCTCTACCTTACCTTAACAGGTATCGTGTCTTTTTAATTTTCAGTTTTAATCTTTTAGTATTCTGTTTTTATTCTTATAATTTAAGTTTTTGTATGTACATTTCTGTTGGTAATAATATATCCAGTTATACTTCTAATACATAATGTTTTGATGTTTGTTGCGACCACTGTATTTGATGTTATAAAATGGATGTTGAGGTTAGATTACAAAAAGAAATTTTTTCGAATTTCCACCAACGTTTCCGCAAATTTATTGCCATCTTCAAGATTCGTACAAAGATTACAAAGCAAACTAAATATATAAATAAACTCTCTTCAAAAAAATAAATAAACTAAATATATATTAAAAAATAACTAAATAAATCAATAAATGTATTATATATAGTAAATTGAAATTTATTTTAAACTGTTGCTATTATTGCGGGGAAAAAAATCAGAATTAAACTTCTGTATGAACATAAATATGTCTGCAAAACCAACAAAAAGACGACTGACATGACTACATCACTAACCAAACACACTCATACAACACAAACATGAATTTGACATGGAAAACACTATAATTCTTTCCATTAACAATTATAATAATAATAATAATAATATAAAAATATATAGTAAAAAAGATAAATCAGCTATCAATTTTAGAACCGATACCAACAATCTATTCCTCAGTTATAACGGTCTGCTGGAATTTCCTAAACAATATACATAATTAAGACACGGTTTTCCACTCTCCTAGTCCTTCATAAACCTCGACACACCCTAATTTTTTAACACATAGACATTTGCATAGATGCAAATAAACACTTTTCTTTCTTTAAATCGAGAAAATGGCAAAAAAAAAAAAACTGAAAAATCTATTCAGTAAATTGACAATTTCAGTTGACTGATTTTGATCAAATCTTATTTTTGAGGCTTCCAGCAGTCCTTAAACAAAATATCTAGTCTGAAATGGTTGGGATATTCCATTTTTGTTGTTAAGGGAAAGAATAGCTAAGTGGTTAGCGTACTGAACTCCCACGCGGAGGATTCGGCTTCGCGTCCAGCTTTGCTACCCTTGCATTTTTTCTACGTAGGAGCTCACGTAGATGGACAGTATTGTTTGTAAAGAGAGAACAGCGTGCACTGAAAAGGCTTCGCGCGCCAATGACCATAGATGTAGACGCGCCTTAAATTAAATAAAAAAAAAAGGCACTATTTCAGAGTTCAAAACATTTATTTCTGATGAAAGCACATGTTGAAAAATTGAAACAATATAATATGTTACGAGATCCGCATCATTAAAGATCCACAGGATCCGAAGTGTGAAGAATCAGGCCTTAAATGAATCAAACGTAGTTACTCCCTACCTAGGACAGATTAGGGAGAGACAATTTGATTCATATTATATAGAGCTACAGTAGAACAGTTCAGTTTTCACCACAGTATATCCAGTCAGCAACCTATATCTACTTACTTTCTAATTACTCAGCCAGTCTGTCTCTATTCTTTCGCTACCTAACTTCTATTAAACTGTAAAGTCCTGGCAGTTTGTGTTTCTACTTATTACACAGTGTTCAGTATATTTACTAGTTTATTCATCATTTCTAAAAACATTCTCTTGTAATTTTCTTTCCTTCTCACAATCATTATATAATACAACAGTGAGGTAAAGTAAAATTAGTGTGCTTTAAAATAGCCCTTTATTCTGCAGTGATATTTGTTGCAAATTGGAAGTGCATGTTTCCAAATAGTTTGCAATTTCTTATTTGTAGTTTGAGTTTTCTAAATGAGAGTTTCTATGTCAGGTGACAGTTTTAATGTATAGAAAGTAGTCATTTATCAAATAGTGAATAATGTAAGCTTCCTTATTGCATTCAAGTTCAGGTTTTCACATAATATGGGCGCAGCAAGCGTGGCAACTAAAGAGAGTGTAAAAACTTTACTTACTAACTTAAATACTTTAATCACGTGTTGAATAATTATTTTTTTCTGTAACCGTATTAAATTGGTTCCAAATTTATATGAACCTCTCTTTAAAACCTGTTCTCTTTAATATAATCTCAAACCCTTTAGTATTTGGGATTTATTTTGAAATACGTTCTCATATTTGTTTCCGTGTATTACCGCTATATGTCGTGCTAGTTGAAGTTGAAAAATATTACTTTAGTCACATGTGAGAAAAAGTATGGCTGGTTTTACTTTCTACCACTTGTGAATAAAAGTATAACTTTATTCATCACTTTCGATTTAATATTACACGGTAGCGAAAAAAAAAATTAAGAAAGAATTTAAAAACAACCACAAAAAAAGTGAATACTAATTATAAAAAAAAAAAAAATATCAATTAATCAAAATGGTTTAATGATAATTTTGTTATAACTTAACTTTCATCGTCATTTTTCCATTAAATGACGAGTGATCACAATGATTGGTATATTTTATACCTTGATTTTTTTATTTTTTATTTTATTATTTTTTTTTATATATCCTCGTTTATATTTTCTGCTATATAAAATTTAATGGCAAATGTTGGTAGAGGAGAGAGAGAGATTTTTACCAAAGTTTATATTGATTGTTTAAGAGATTTGTAGGTGACAGGTGTGACGTAGTTTTCTGCTGAACATGTTTTGGTTTATTGTTGGGGAAACATATCAACTTTTTCATTGAGAACCCTTTTGAACACTCTTTTTATTGTCCCGTTCTGTTTGTTTTTATTTTTTTATTTTTTTTATAGACCACCATTTTTTTTTTTTTAAGATTTTTTTTATTCACTCTTCTCTTTTCAGTATTTTGCTGTGGTAACAATTCATGATTCTAGTTTAACACTATAGATAAAGTTATGGGAAGATCATGGAAATTGTTGGAAGTAATTGCTGTAAGTTTACATAAAAGATATACTTCAGTTACATTGCGTATTATATCGTACATACTTGTACTGATTAAAAGAAACGAAAAGAGATCTCCATCAGTTGAATAATTGTGACAGATATTTCATTAAAATCAACGGCTAATGTTGTACTATTACAAACTTTAGAGATTAAAAGTTTATTTTTTTAAATCTCTAGAGATTAAAAGTAAATACAGCATTGCCATCTTTCAATTAAACCATGTTTGAATGAAATTAACAAAAAAAATGTATTAATAAATAATATTTTTAGAAAAGTAGAAGTTCTGAAAATAAATATTATTTGTTTAAATCTTTTACAATCAATTTAACAATAAAGTTAACTATAAGAAAACATAATACAATTTGCTTAGTTTTTAACCTAATGTTCTATAACCAACAACTATTTCAACTATTCTGAATTTAACTTCTCTCCCTTTTTAATGGACAAACTATCTTCATGTCTTATCTCTTTTTATATCTTTTGTTTTAAAATAGTTTTAACTGTTTAAAAAAAAAAAATAACGCGAGTATAAAATACTATTACAGCTCTCGTAGTTGTTACACTCGTTTTTGCTCGTTTAGACAAATCTGGATTCTTGAATATATTTATTATAATATATGTATGTATGCTCTGAAGAAATTTACTGCAATATCTAACAATAAAACAGAATTTTAAATATGGTTAACTAGGTTTTTTTAAATAAGAAACTAAAGTAAAAAATAGGCCTGGATTTTTACTACCGATCACAACAAATTGTCCTTCCACGATATAGAACCTATCTATTCACACATTTGAAGTATAGTGCCATTGCGCGCGACTGGATCTTATCTTCAAACTTTACAAAGAAAAGGCGTATTCAATTTGAATTAAAAAGCTCTGGTACTTGCAACAATATATATGAGTGATATCCTTCGTCTAGTTGGGATTCATGTTTACATATTTTTATGAAAAAACTTATTATTAGAGGCCACCTGGTAGCACTTGGAACGAAATATCATGAAATGCAATTGGTGTGATGAGTTGTAGACTAGTGATAGCTTGTGGCGTGAGCGATTTTGTAAAGGGCTTATGTTTGTAAGTTTTAAGAGAGAGAAGTAATAAAAATAATTAAGAAAACACTGGTAGATTAAATTAAATATATTCTTTAAAGATATTTAAATGCTATTCAATAACACAACAATATGGTTATTAATTTACTGAAATTAGTTGGAATAAACTCTTTTGTTATAACTTAAACTGCCATTGATTCTAAGGGAGCGAAAAACAAGTGTTCTGGCTTGAATGTCAGTTTTAGACTGTGTTGAAGGAATGTCTTCTAATTGCTCGTTCAAATCTTCCCCTGTCAGAGGAAGGGGTAGACAATGCTAACAAGGTTCATGAACTCTTCCTGTAACTGTATTCTTCTACCTGTGTTTACCCTTTTTTGCCAACTAGCTTGCATTTTCTTCATTACGTAATTTTCTTTAAATAAAATAGATATAATTTCTTGCATCCATCACAATCAATATTTGAAAATTCTGCGATATTTTTCGTTTTTTTAGTTTCGTTTTTTATTTCCGGTAAAAATTCGATAATATCGATAATTTCACACGATTACAATACTTCCTCTTTCTTAGTAAGAGAAAGTAAAAAACAAAAAAATTTCAATAAAAACGCAGTTCCGGTTGATGGATTTTGACCGAAACCTTTGTGACAGATGAGATGGTAGTAAATCTAAACAAAATACCAAGTTTGATGATCTTCCTGTGCGTTTTGTTTTTGAAATATTTTGTTTACATTCACACAAACGCACACACACGATCGCATGACTTGCTAGCAGTAAGTGAAAAAAATAAAAAGCAAAATGTCCAGCGATTTACATAATCTGAATTGCAACTTTTTTTTTATATAAAAATAATCTAGAAAAAAGTCAAAGTTAGTGTTCAAGAAAAATTTCTTTTATTTATTTTTAAACTCTTTTTTTATTTAAACAAACTTTCCATCTTTTATTCTCGCTTTGTAACCTTAGTGCAAGGAATTAAATAAATCCTCTTTATTTATTCAGGACACTTCTCTCATTTAAACAAAACAAAAAAAAATTATAATATTATTAAATTGTTTTATTTAAACAACATTTAATAGTTTAACTAAATATTAATTAGAGGGGATGAATATTTAATTAAAAGCTATAAATATTTGCATTTCAAATAAATTATAAACCTTAACTTAAATGTTGGAAAGAAAATAGACTTTAAGAACAATATGGAATAATATCTTTAACTAATAATTATAATCAAATCTCAAAGTAAATATATTCGTAACCTTCAATTTAAATTATTAATTAGTATATAATTATTTATAAATTAAACATATATTATTAAAATATATATAAATTTTTTGATAGTCAAAATGGGGCGGATAGTATAGTAAAATGTTACTACATATTAATTTAATTTTTGTTTATCTGTCCTGTTCTATATCAGACTTTAATCCTTAACTAGTCATGTTTATCAGGTAAAGAGAACCTTTCAAACAACAAATTGTTGACTCAGTTATCGTATCTCTTTCAAACCAATACCAGTGCTAATCTTTTAATATGAATTTAGAAAAATTTGAAATTCGTGCACTTTTGCGGCATTATTGGAAACAAAGATTTACTGGAGCGGCTACTGCTCGAAAAATATGTGAAGTGGAGGGGGTAGGTGTTGTCTGCGCAACATTGGGTTAGGCATTTCAACAGCGGCGACACCACCCTTAAAGTTGAACCACGTTCTGAGCGCCCATCTGAGTGGGACATTGAGGCTATTGAAAGGGTAGTTAATGAAAATCCGTCAACCAGTACTCGCCAACTGTCGTCTATTCTTGGGCCTTCTAGGGAAACAATGCGCCGTCATCTCAAATCCCTTGGAAGAAATTTTAGGAGTTGCCGATTTGGACCCCATGATTTGACGGCCGCCAAAGCCCAACGTCGGTAGACATATGTCAACAACTGTTCACCAGCCCTAAAGACACTCGTTTTTCGAAAAGAATAGTCACTTGTTTTGAGAAATAAATGTTTTACCGCAACCCTGACACACACAAGCAGTGGTTAAAACCAGGACAGTTACCGAATCCTGTTGTGAGACATGAAAGTTTTGCACATTAAAGTTATGTTGGGTGTGGCGTACTTTGAACTGGTTCCTGATGGTCTTGCTATAAATGTAGAACTTTATTCCCAGACACTGGAGCGGGTGTATGAAATTCTGGTTCTGAAATATCCTGCCCTAGTTAATCGGAAGAAAGTTCTCCTCCAACAAGATAATGCTCGTCCTCATACCGCTAGAATAACTCTGAATAAAATTGAAGAACTGATGGCCTAGAACTTATACCACACCCTGCATACAGTCCTGACCTCGTCCCCTCTGACTATTACTTATTTCGCTCAATGGCTCAGAGGGTGGTTATACTTTGGGAATTGAGCTGCAAGTTATTATTTTTCAAATACAATTTTATTGTACTGTACAAACAGCGACAAATCTTTTGACCACTATATCTCGAAGAAATTGATCATCGTTATGTGTGCATGTGCAAGGATTTTTTTTTAATCATGAAAACATCGTACAATGATTATAATCAAATCAGCAAATATATTAATGAATCATATTGCAACATGCACCAGGGATTGCTCTTTCGTGGACGGAGGCGGAAGCACATACTTTACTAATTAACATTTTTTTAAATTAATAAAATTATACGGAGCACTACAACTGGTCACCTCTCAGATTTCGCTGAATCCATTACAATTCGTAGTCCAGTCTGAGTATGATTTAATAGATAGATCATTATTTGTTGTTTATCGAAAAATCTTTATGTTTGTCGAGAAGTCGTGGCAGAAGCTCGTTCAGTGCTTTCTATTTAAGTCTAGTATGATGATTTCACGTTAGGTAATGAAGAGCCTTTGATATCTTACACGGTCTATAAGCTTTGGGAAGAGATATACTACTACTACTACACTGGCACTACAGTCCAAAATGGATCAGGGCCTCATCAACAACTTTCTTCCACTCGTCTCTGTCCGTTGCCAGTCTTCTCTATCTTCTTACACCCAATTCCGTGAGGTCTTCCTGGACATCGTCGGTCCACCTCTTACGAGGCCTACTTTTCATTCTTGCTCCTCCTGGATTACCATATAGAAGTCTTTTCGGAAGCCGCTCTTCCTCCATCCTCTCAACGTGCCCCAACCACCTCAAACGAGCCTGTTTTACATTGGCCACTATATTCTCATTTTTGTAGATCTGGTACAATTCTGCATTCGTTCTAGCGCGCCACTGTCCATCCATCATCTTGGCGCCCAGCTTTCTCAGTACCTTGAGCTCCCAAATCCCTAGTACATTCTCCGAAGTCTTGGTCAAGACCCAGGTCTCACACGTGTATGTGACTACAGGCTTTAGGATTGTCTTATACAGCACTATTTTGGCATCCCGTGACAACACCTTAAAGCGGAGTGGTTTAGAAAGTGCAAATAAGCATCTGTTGCCTGTCGCAATCCTAGATTTTATTTCATCTTCAATTTCATTTTTGTGTGTCACGACTGCTCCAAATATTTAAATGCCTCAGTTCCCGGAAAGATGTGCCCCAACATTTGTACATTTGCTGGATTTGATACTTTGTTCCTCGCAGTTTTCATGTACTTTGTCTTTTTTTCATTCATCGACAAACCAAGCTTCTTCGCTGAGCCCTCAAATTCTTGCAGCATACCAGCTAACGATCCTATTGTATGTCCTGTGAGCAAAATGTCATCCGCACACGCAAGATGCTGGGTCATTCTATTGAAGATGTGTTTTCCAGGATTGGTTCTAATACTTCATACGGCGCACTCCAAGGCCAGGTTGAATAATATGAGTGATATGGGGACTGGGGGACAACTGCTGGATATAAACCTCGTGAAAATTTAAGTAAGGATAAGTTCGGTAATGTTATAGGAGGTAGAAAGGAAATTCTCTCAAGTTGGGCTCAGTACTTTAATGAATTGTTAAATCCTGAGGTGGCAGAGGCGACTGAGAGAGAGGAAGTGATAGATGGGCGAGGAAATGTACCGCCAGAGAGGGAGGAGTTAGAGAGCATTACCCAGGCACTCAGAATAACCGGTCTCCTGGAATTGATGAGATACCAGCAGAGATGCTTAAGTATGGAGGGTAACCGGTAGCGGAAGTGCTGCATAGCCTGATATATGATATCTGGATGCAGGAAAAAATACCTGAAGGACAGCGGTCTTATGTCCCATATATAAGAAGAGTGACTTACTTAACTGCGAAAATTATAGTGGAATTGCATTGCTGCCTACAGTCTACAAAGTTCTCTCCATAGCAACAAGTAATAGGCTGTCAAAGTGGGCAGAGAGAGTAATTGGTGACTACCAGTGCGGATTTAGGAAGAACCGATCAACAGTTGAACATATCTTCTCTGTCAGGCAAATGCTGGAAAAGAATTACGAGCACAAGTGGTCCTGCACCACTTGTTTATAGATTTTCAGCAAGCCTATGATTTGATTGGCAGGAAAGAAATGCTAACAGCTATGAGAAGCTTGGAAATACCCGAAAAGCTAATTAGATTGGTAAATTGGTAAAGATTAGCCTGAACGATACCAACTGTGAAGATTCAGAATTCCCTGTCAGATCAATTTAGAGTAGACTGCGGCCTCAGGCAGGACGATCCAGTATCACCCATGTGGGAAGAGATATGATGATATGATAAACAGATGGAAACCCCTTCAGGATGTAGTTGACTATTTTTCATTTTTCGTAATTCTCCTGTTCTTTTATTTTTTTTTTTAGTCAGTCTCAAAGGATTCGATTTTAAGATTGAAGTGAATGATAGACAAGGACCGTTAAGTATCGCCGAATCATCAGTGTAAATGAAAAGTCACGTATTAGGATGGCTAGGCTTATCAGCCATATATAGAGCAAAGAGAATAGGACCAAGTATATTGCCCAGAGGAACTGGTAAAACTGAACTGATAATACTGGAGATGAAACTGAAAAAGAGTTCAGGAAGCTACACTACTTATGAGTTTAGTAATTCCGGTGCCAGACGCAATAGAAGCCTGAGCAACATCGACAAAGACCTATCTGGACAGTATTGTCTCCTGTTAAGAGAAGTCGAGATTATATCCACAATGCAATGCCATACTTATACTCTCTAGAGTACAAACAATATTGTGTCGTGTGAAATTTAAGTGTCACTCACACTGGGATTGCAATATCCCTCTAGTTTTGTACCCGAATGAAATTTAAACGAGTTTGTTGATGCAATAGTAACTCTTTAAAATTTAAATAACCAAACAACTGTAACATAAATTCTGCCAATTTATACTATGTACACACATCACATTAGAAACAGTACAACTACCTCATCCACTAGCCACTACCATACCAAACTTATATTTAGCCAGAAGTTTGATACATTGTTTGTTTTATTGACGTATGGCCCTCTAAGTTTGTTTTATAAATTTAATTTTGGAAAAACAAATAAGGCAGGCCAACTAGGAATATTTATCATCACAGTATTAAGGTTTTTTTTTCTCTCCGTTACAGGAATTATTGCGTGCGTTTCCGAATTCCCAGACAGAAATTTCATGGGACATACTTGTTTTGTGGTCCCCTAATTACGAAAAAAATATGTTTATAGCAATTGTGAGTGAAAATTTGTCTTTATGTCTGTGTTTAGTCTGAACAAAAACAAAAAATCGCAGAAAGCTTAAATTTAACATTCCGTTTAGGTACTACCACTTAATCTGACAGAAAGGTTCTGAGCAAAGTCTACCGGAAGTGCAACGTGAATGACTTTTATTTATTTATTAATTTTTTCGCAATTACCTCAAAAACAGCTACCTACATTCATATAAATACCTATTACTTCTATTTGTACATTTTTCCTACTACTTACGATGTCTCCTGAAACGAGAAGTCAAGATTACGATATGCATTGCTAGAATTACAAATCTGAAGAAGATTGGTTAACCGGAATTGAAACTTTACAAATTGATTTTTGCTAAGGGTTTCTGAGGAATCTGATAGCCATTGTAGGCACTGGATTCCAAAAAAGGTGGATCCCATTTTATCCGTGGTTAAGCGGAAAATCACGCGCCATTCTAGCGGCTAAAAATGTCGACGTAATCGATATGAACAACATCATTCTAAACAGAATCGCAGATGAAGCAGTGTCCTACAAATGCATTGACTCCGTGATAAACCAAAATGAAGTTCTGAATTTTCCAACGGAATTTCTTAATTCATTCGATGTTCCCGGATTATCGCCACACATTACATTACAATGTTCCCGGAGTGCCAATTATATTACACCGAAACATCAATCAGCCAAATCACGACTCAATGTGATCACCAAATCAGTAATGGTTAATAGTTAAAAAAATTAATGAATAATCTAATTGAAGCAACAATTTTCATTGGACCATATAAAGGTAAGACGTACTACTTCCACGAATACCACTCATACCGACAAAATGGCGTACCAATTTAAACGACTTCAATTTCCAATATGTTCGCTGGCGTTCGCTGTGACTATTGTAGGGGTAGTGAACCCCCACTACTCATCCACACTAGCGAGTGAACCCCCACCACGCATCAGAGAGAAAGAGCCCCTCTCGAGAGAGAAGAGAGGAGAGGCCAGTTGGATATATAAACGAGAGACGGAGTCAAAAAAGGGAATTCTGTTCACAGTCTTACACTTGAATTGTACATATCGTTTAGCCACGTCAGTCAGTCTGTTCTGTTCTTGTAGTGTTAAGTATACAGTCCTTGGCAGTCAGTCATATACATATATATCAATTATAGATATCTTATACCGATATTAAGGTGTTATTTATCTATCAACATCCACAACCAACATCTCCTCCTACAACCATTACATTGGTGGCAGCGCTATCGAAACCCAGCCATTTCTCATTAAAAGAAAAACAAACAATACGGGAATTTAACAAACTGTACAATGCTAGAATTTATTGCAGGATTAAAATACTGGAAAAATTTAGAAATTGAATATAACTTCCACAGCATTGTCTCAACGCCGACAAAACAGGTAAAAACCCTTATTTCTTAGATATATTTCATTGATTTGCTTCTTGTTTAATAGAATAAAAACGCCGACAAAAGGGTGAAATAACAATAAGCATAGCCCCTTACAAAAATTAGAAGGAATTCCAGGCACCTTACTTCAATAGGAAAGGATTTTCCCAGGTCAATTGGGAAATTTTAATCTTCAAGGAATTGCCGAACAATGGAAGTACTAATAAAAGGAGATATCTTTCTGCACCTGGTAAAAACCCAGTTTATTATACTTACTACTTTCACTTTTAATTATTTTTTTGTCACATGTACCTTGAAGGATAATTAAAATCAACACCCCAATTAAATAATTTTCTTTCAAATGGCCATATACATTCATATATATATTTTGCACAAGGACAATCTTTGGCAGGTGTGCGGTTTGAATTTAGAAAACGAATTTAGAGTCGGTAAACCATCTGATCGTTATGTTTATGTAGAAAAAGGACAAACAAAAAAATGTAGGCCATTCATTAGCTTTACAATAAAAAAAAGACTTACAGATAAAAACATTTTTTCTTTCTTTCCTTTACGTTCACAGCAACGCAATGTAGGGTATTCAATTGAATGATGTGTTTTCTTGCTGAATGTATGTTAACTATCATACTTCTATTTACTTCCCTAATAATTAAAATCAGACTGAGCCACAGCGAAGCATGGCCGGGTTTAGCTAGTATATGTATTTTATCTTTGTACTTAAGTTTGGGCAACTAAGATAATTAGGTTTGTTACTATACACTCACCAAAAAAAAATTTTTTTGTTAAACAAACCACCTAACTCACTATGAATATAGTTGCTACAATTTTTTAACATAATAAAAGAAGCATGAAGCGGTAAGCATTCCATTATTCATAGAGAAAAAGAAAACAATCAAAGAAAGTAAATTATAAAAAAAAAATGTTATTCATTTTTCATTTAATAAAGAAACAAGATTAACAATCAATCCGTCATTTTGGTATAATTAATTTTTTTTTGTTTTTGTTTTCTTGCTTTTTAAAGAAAATAATTAAAAAGTAATCATTCTATAGGGTTTGTGGGGTACTTAATTATAAAGATTACCTTAATTTCATGGTTAGAAAAAAGCTAACAAGCTTTTGACAGGGAAACAGTACCCCATCCTTAATATAGAAAAAAAACCAACAGTAGGGCTGTTGGCAGACACTTTAATTGTATTGCAAAGCGGAAGAATAAGTTTTCTTAGATTTACCCAAATAACAAGAGGACAAAATATTTATTTGTTTCTTTATTAAAATAAGAAACATGGACAACGTCCATGAACATACAAGAATTGGGTCAGGAGATTTTTTTTTTTTTTGTTTAAAATATTTCAATACGTAAATTATTTTTAAAGGGATTTTAGAAGATAGAAAGCAAAGTTTGATTGTTATAAAGTGACGTTTCAATAGAATATTCTACGATTGTACCCTGAGTTGCATGAAGAAGTATAAAACACGTTAATAATATTCAAAAGTTATTGTGTATTTTTTATTTTCTCATACATCTAAATATTGCAAATTTAAAAAATGCACTTTTTGTAGGAAATTCATTTTTTGAGGTCAACTGAGTAACCAAAAAAAAAAAAAAAAATGTTTTTGCCGAATGGTCTGTTGATGATTATGAACAAAATTTTTCAAAAACGAATAGCTGCAGAAAGCTAAAGCTTGAAACAAAAGAATGGGATCCGAATCATTAAGATTCATAGGAATCGAAGAGAAGAGAAGCACATTAAATGAATCAAAAATTAGTTATTCCTTTCCTAGTAATGGGATCCGAATCATTAAGATTCATAAGATTCGAAGTGAAGAGAAGCAAATTAAATGATTCAAAAATAAGTTACTGCCCAGCTAGGCCAGACTAGGAAGGGACAGTTCGATTCGTATAAATAGAGCGACAGCAGTATGTTCAGGTCACTTTACGACTAGTTTACATCCAGTCAGCAACCTATTTACTTATTACTCAGTCAGTCTGTCTCTTTATATTTCTCTCGCTACCTAACTTCTATTTTACTACAAATTCCTTGCAATTTGTGTGTTCTCTTCATTATACAGGGTTCAGCATATCATCTAGTTTATTTCTCTAAAAATCCATTCTCACTAATTTCCTCTCCTTCTCACTTCCATTATATTTCGTATTCAGGAAAAAAAATCAAGCTTTGCATTTCGGGTGAAAATACAAGTTTAAAGATTTTTAACACAATTCCAATATTTTCTCTTAAAGAAAATAATAATATATGATTGTATAGTTTGCTTGAATTGTTATAAATGTAGAATGAGCTATATTATTATAACCATGCTTGATTTATTTGGTAAATTTTTTGATATAACTCACCCTAGCCCCTTATATATTGGATAATTCCATTAGCTGAACCTACTTTATCCCCTTTTTGATAGATACTAAATGGAATTTTTTTTTCTTCCCTTTCTAGCTTCAACACCTTTATACATGTCCCTCCCTCCCTCAGATATAAATATATATATATATATATGTATACATTTTCCGAGAACTCTCACCTATTTTTAGAATGGGTTTAACATTTTTTTTATAAATTCAGATATTATTAAACCAGTTCATATTTTTATATAATAGTTTTGATAATTAATATTTCAATTTTATCTTTTCAATTGCGAATTGTAATTCTAGTATACAGGGCCCCTTAAGGGGTTTAATATACTTAGGCACAAAAACAGGATTATTGTGCATTCCAATTTCTTCTTACATCAATCATGTATCACTGATAAACGCCAAGATACAGCCAATAGATATTTTCAAATCTTGGTTTGATGCTGCTTCGAACCCACTGGAGCATGTAGAAATATTGAAGTAATAATCATTATATAAAAAAAAAAGAACATTCTCTAAAAACCAATTTTTTGAACTCAGGGGACCTCAAAATGGATATAACCGGTGAAAACTCGATTTCGATAATTTGACACAATTACAATACAACTTCCTCTTAGTAGGATTAACATTAAGTAATAAATAATACAAGAAAAAAGAAAAGCAAAAAAAGAATTCAAAGATATACATTATTTTTCCTTGCAGCATGACCAACAGAATATCAATTGACAAATTCAAATTCGGGACTTATTATAATACTTTTAATTGTCATTAATACTAGTATATCCATATTGATTCAAAGAGATATAATTATTTCCTTGAATCTGTTTGATGGTGAAAAAACTGAATTTATGTCGAACGGACCACAATCACTAACAGACTCAAACGGAGTCCCCTTAAGCTATTAAAATACTTCCATAAATGTAAAAATTAAAATAAACACAGAAATAACCCAAGCAATATTTTTCACTAAAAGACGACTGACTTTACGGAAACAGATAACTATAGCTAACAGACCAATAGAATGGGGCCCTCCACTGTCAAGTTCTTGGGGTTCTTATTAGACAAATCATCAAAATTTACTTCACACATAAACACAATAGTTCAAACAAGCAAAGCTCTCATACTCCAACTGTTCCCTCTCCTAAATAGACATTCTACATTGAGTGTTGGCAATAAGATACTGTTGTACAAGATTCTGGTCAGACCTGTGCTGACCTATGCTGCTCTATGTTGGAATATAGTGAATGAGACCAACCTGAAGAAATTGCAAAGGGTGCAAAATAAGATTTTAAATTTTGCCATTGATGCTCCCAGATACACCCCCAATTAAACTCTTGCACGAATAAACAAAAATAGAATTTATAAAAGAATTGTTAAAGGAAATATGTACAACTTTCTTTCTTAGTACAGCTTACTTAAGATGTTGCAATAGAAACTGTCACTTTAAACATAAGAGAATTAGAAATATAATATGTCCACCACATCAATAAAGAGACTACTATAGAGCTGGGTTTTTTTCTCTTTGTCATTTTTCCCAGCACCACACTGTGAATTATATACATACTATATGATAAGAGAATTTGGTGAAGTGGTAAAGATGAAAATCTGGTACACTTAACATTGTAATATGTAAATATCTGACAATAAAATATTATTTTTAATATTTATTTGAATTTATGTCTTAACTCATCATTAAGTTTGAAATGAAAGATAGTAAACTAATAAGTTAAGCAAAAAAAAAGGAAAACTGTTATAAAAAGGGAGAGGGGTAAAATGAAACGTGTAAAATGAACATGATGATTATAATGAAAATGTAAATACAAGAATTGATAAAAAGGAAGGAAAACCAATGAGTAGATAACCTGGCCCAGTGGTTGGTTTTTAATTAGCGCTTCATAGTGCATATCCTTTAAAGATGGAAAAAGCAGTATTAGTGGAAAACCTGAAGGGTTATTTATAAGAGTGGTCCGGGACCTAATGAAAGATGAGCCGATAATACAGTGTACTCATTCCGTATACCTTCTAACCAACGCTGTTAACACCCCACGGATCATGTCCTGATTCCCTTTTATACGTATCTCATACCTTGGCCACAATCTTTACAATCCAAACCCTCATTCACTAACTCTTTTTCCTTCCCCCACACTCTCTCTCACTCTATCTATCTACTCATCCTATTTCATAACTCTTCTATTTTCCCTTATTTACATTTTGATTGTGTTTACTTAATATTTTTTGCTATAGCAAGCTTTTAATGTAATCGAAAGAAAGCAGATTGGTTGAAAATATATTGATAAGTTATATTTGCTCAAGGCTATTGACCAATATTGTTGAAGAATCTTTATTCTTTTTTTTTTTCTTACTTTTTTTCCCATTTTGAATAATATACTTTCCTTTTTATCATTTTTAGAGGAAAATAATTTTACAAAATTTCATTTTTTTCATTTAGAAATTTCCTAACTTTATAAATAAATAAATAAATATATATATATATATAATGTGTAAATCAGATAAAAGTGTGTAATACGATGTGAGCAAGAGTAGGGGAAAATCTACCCATTGCTAGCACAACTCCAAGGGATTCCAGCAACTCTATTCAATCACGAAGGAAAAATCTCGGGGCTACTGGCAATTCAGGTAGCGTGGAGGCTGTGAGGAATGGCAGCAAGAGACGAGAGTTTGTACAAGTGGATTACAGCAGCAATGCAAGGGAGAGAGGAAAGGTATGGTATTTACGCTATATGTTCTTTCGACGAGTCGTTGTACGAAAGTTATGTTGAGGTCAGTATGTAGAATGAAATTTGACGTAGGGAGCTCAAGTATCCTGTCGTCAAAGTAGTTCGAATTGGAATGTCTGAATAGTTAATATGTTTTGTAGATTTTGCTGAACCCCACATTTCCATAAGTCCTTATAATTCCGTAAGTCCACATAGGTTTGAACATGCTAATAACGGTGCCAACGCTCCATTCTGTGGTCCAGAAGCCGTTCTCGGAATAACCAAAGGAACGTAACATGACTCCCTGATGAAGTGGATCCGAATTGGAGCAAGGTGACCATGCTGAGACTGTGCAAACACGGAACCACCGAGATCTTAGTACTAGGCGGGACCCAGATTTGTCAGGTGACGGGCCTGCTGGAGATTGTGTCACCTGTTATTCGATTGTGTTGCAATCTGTAGATTGCGCTACGAGATATTTGGCAGGCACATTGAGACTAAAGGAAATTGAGACTAAGAAGAACCTGTTGGGAATGCCTTCGAACTTCTGAAGTAGGGAGGTTTCCAATCGTTAATGATTGATACACTAAGCCTAATAAACCAGCAGCGGGGCTGGGTTGAATCCCCCACCCCCCGATAACAATCTAATCTAATAGTGTTTTATATATATATATATATAGTCTTTTTAGTTCCGTCGGTAATTTAGATCATCTTCCGATATTTGTAAAGAAGTTTAGCACGTTTATCATTGCTTGGCTTTTGAGTCTCTGTTGTGGATACCATTATTGCCGTTTGTCTATGAAAAGTCCAAGGTAGCGCAGTAGGTCTGCAACTGAAAGAATATTGTTGTTGAGAAAGATACAAGAACTCCATCGGAGAGTAAACGTGGCATGTTGACATTTCTGTGCGTTCATTTTATTTGGCACTTGATGGCCCATATTTCTAGATATGTAGTTGAGTCTGTAGCTTGTGTAATGCTGGTGTACAGTTTATAATTGTGACTAACAAGTACATAAAAGAACTATGAAAGCAGAAGGTAAAAAACAACTGATGCGTTAATAGATTTTCTTAAGTGTTGTAAAGAAGATTAGACATAGATAGAAAGAGTAAGCTTCTTGCAATATAGAGGTACTATATAGCAAATACAGTGTTGAAATTAATAATCAAATCAATGTAAAAATGTTGAACTGAAATATCTAAGCCCATCAAGATTTCATCTCTCTTATGTAATCTGGTTATATTACCGCTGCAGATGTGAGGTAATTTCTTTTAATGTGATAACTCTACCATTTGTGAAGTTTAGTAAATGGATTGTAACAAGTTTTCTACCTTGAGCAGCACCTTGAAGGTACTTATTTATTATTACACTTCTCTCACTCAGCTATTCTAAACCTTCCTTGAAAATTTCTCTATAATAAATTAAAAATCTCAACCTTAAATTCTACTGAAGAACAAATTTTCCTTAGTGATTCTAACAATGATAATAATAGAATGTTGGGGTTGCTTTAATGTTTACTAAGAAATAATGACAAACATTTCATTATCGCATTTTAATATAGAGATGGAACGAGATTCTACAGAATGTTGAGACTGTACGGTAAGCTGAATTGAAAAGATTATCTATTAGATTCTGTTTAATCGTAAGATAGAAGATTTTATTTAGCATTGGTAACAATAAATGAAGGGTAAAGTGAATCGCTTATTACAGCAAAAATGCGTACCTGAAGGTGACGCTTATATCATATGGCTAACAAATATTGTTAACGTAAATTCAGTGTGTGTTGACTTAATTTTTTTTTTTTTCCTAATTTTATTTAGAAATTTACAGTCTGCATAACTACAGAACAAGTAAATAGGATGAGAGATATCTTGGAGTGAAGAGCAGGAGGAGAGAAGCTACCCAACGGGGTAGCACTCTCTACGGGATAAATTATACTTGATAAAACACGAAGAAAAACTCGGGATTACTGGTGGTTCAAACCTCGTGGAGGAATGCCAATGATAGTAGTAGAGACTAGAAACTTACAAATGGATTAGAACATTAAGATAGAGCATATTAATTAATTTAATTGTTGTATTTATGCAAAATATCAAGGTTACCTTGGCATCGTTCTGGCGTTACATAGGGCCTTCTTTGTAAGCTGAGGGTTAGTTAGGTTCTGTGGGGATTGGCTATAAAGTCTACTGAGGGTTATCATTCCTCATACTACTGCCTTATCCGAACCTCATACCAACAAGGGAGATATTTAACGGTCAGCTGAGAAGCCACAGAGCTATGGGGCAGACAGTAACCTAAATGTGGTATAACTCAAGACAGCATCCTCTACCTCTAATCTTCAACTTGCACCGTACTCGGATATTATCCTAACTACGAGGGTCATTCAATAACGAGACAAATCGCTGTAGCTCAGAAACGGTTTGTTTAATCAAATACAATAGTTTCAGTGCGACAAGTTGGCATCCTTGTACTTAGCTTCTCATCAGCTGTTCAAGAGTATTGGGTCAGCATAACTTCAAATGTATTCAGTTTACAATGGTGAGTCCGCTCGAGCATTGCATCTCGGAAGAACAACGCTCAGTGATTAGATTTTCAGTTGCAGAGGGTATCAAAGGTAATGAAATCCACGAAAGAATGTTGAAATTGTACGGGAATAATTGTTTGAAACGTTCAATCGTTTACAAATGGGTAGTACAGATTAAAAGTGGTCGTGTACGTGTGTGTGACGAGCAAAGCAGTAGACGACCGGTTGAAGTTGCAACTTCCTCCTTCGAATCTCGCACTATCCGTTAATTCAGGACAACTGGCGCATTACTGTTGAACTGATAACTGAAGAAGAACACGCGAGTGTTGAAATACAAGAAAACTTATGCAAGATGGGTTCCAAGACAATTTACAAATGTAACGCCCACAAAGAAACCAGGTTTCAAAGCAGTCACAGTGGGGTGGGATATCCTTCCCTACAGCCCCGACCACGCCCTATCGGACTTCTATTTGTTTGGACCCCTTAAAGCGGCTCTACGTAGGAAACATTTTCAATCCAATGAAGCAGTTAAAAATGAATGCGAAAGTGGCTTCAAGATCAACCTAAAGAATTTTATGCCAGAGCCATAAACAAATTAGAAGAACGATGGGACAAGTGTATAAATGTTGCTGGGGGCTATGTTGAAAAGTAGTTAAAGTTTTATATTGATTGAATAATTCGTTTTTGAGCTGCAACAATTTGTCTCGTTACCTATTGAATGACCCTCGTACCTTTGCGGAGACACCGTAATTCTATCTCCTTATTCCGATCTTTTTAATGATTTCAAAGTTTTTCAACTGTACATCAACCAACAGAAACCTGGTTACTGTGATGAATTAATACAAATGTATTAGTGACGTATTGATACATTTATTAATATATTAATACATGACGAATTAACACGAATGTAACCAAATCAGAATTTATAGTATTTATGCATCGTGAAAAATCCTACATTTCCCTTCATTAATGAAATTCCTATTCCATCTGTGAACAATGTACATTACCTTGGGCTATACCTACAAACAGGATTAAATATTAACCTTAAACCAGACTGTAAAAACACTCTCCTACCTATGTTTCGCGACAGACGTTTAAAAAAGTGAACTTAAACAACAAGAGACGTTTATATCTACAATTAATCAGACCAATTTGGTCATATGTATTGATTTATAGGTATCGACGTTCCAATCCCAATTCTAGCAATCAAAAATCCATCCAAAAATCTTTAATCCTTCACTTTTCTTATCGAACTTCACTATCCGTAGACCCTGTTTCTATAACTTAGCGAAATCTCGTTTCCCCAAATTCCATTCCTCCTGGCCAACAATCAGGCAGAACTAGTTGCTTGTTGCTGCTGAATTCCTAAAATGATTGAAGATTTATGCTTCCAGAAGCATCATCTTCTCAGCCAGTCATGACTTTATTTAGAGCTGTCATTTTATCTGATCAGGGAGGAGGATGCTTCTGATCGAGGCTGGTTTGACATTATATCAGGATCTCTCTCTCGTTTGAGTATCTGGGCATACGAGGAACAAGGAACAAAAAAGCAATGGAATGCCTTCATAAGAGAACTCACCCTTTCTTATCGGTCCAGGGCATGACTGTGGATTCTCAGAGTTTCAAATAATATTTTACAGATACAACGATTTAATCTTCCGAGTATCCCTACAAGATCAAATATATTATAAGAGAATTGCAATTTCTGATGATTAGATAACATGATCATTTACGTTTCAAATTTGTATAGAAATTCAAAATATATGTATAAACAATTTTAAATTGTATATTTGAGTATTTGTATAGGATATATGATAATATGAAATCCTCTCTAAAGGGTGCAATTTTCCATTCACATTAGCCGCTTTAGGCTTAACTGGGGAACTATATTGAGCGAACCCACAAATGTTATGCAAATTACAATTTCTAACATTGCTAAACATTGCATACGATATTCATTTTCCCAGAGTGACCATATAAACCTTATGGTTATTATACAAGTAATCTTTTGTATGCTATTTTATGTAATTTTTTGTAAGAATTAACTATAGTTATTATTATTATTATTATTATTATTATTATTATTATTATTATATATTATTATTATTATTATTATTATTATTATTATTATTATTATTATTATTATTATTATTCAACAGAACCCCGGATTAGTGCTAGGAATGTTTAACGCTTGCTTGAAAGCTGGAGTGTTCAGCTCCAGATGGAAAATAGCGCGTCTGGTCCTCATCAGTAAGGGAAAGGGAAACATGCAACCCTCATCTTTCCGGCCCTTATGCATGCTGGATACGGCAGGAAAATTGTATGAGAGGCTTCTCAGAGAGAGGTTGACGCTAGCGATCCGAACGGTAGGAGATTTATCTCCGAGGCAATATGGATTTAGGACTGGGCGATCCACTGTGGATGCGGTAAGAGAAGTCACTGAAGCAGTGCGCAGGGCTGAAGACCACAACCACCACTCTCGGCGAGTGGAACTCTTGGTTACGCTTGATGTGAGAAATGCCTTCAATTCTCTCAGATGGACAGATGTGCTGCAGGCGTTAGAGGATAATTTTCGAGTCCCGAAATACCTCTTGCGGGTGTTAAGCGATTGTCTGAGGAATCGGACGATCATCTACCAGACCTCCGGAGGACCAAGAGCCTCGGCAGTGACGGCAGGTGCGGCGCAGGGCTCAATTTTGGGCCCGGACCTTTGGAATGTAGCGTACGCCAGCCTACTCAGGCAGGAAATACCAGAGGAAACGGTCCTAGTCGGATATGCAGATGACGTGGCTGCGCTTATCGCTGCTCGCCCAGCTAAAATTGTATCAGGTGATGCGTGTGATCAATAGATGGATGGCCGAGCATGGGTTGTCGTTGGCACTGTCCAAGACAGAAATCGTGGTTTTGACGAAAAAGAGGATCCCCACGAGTATCTCATGGCGCGTTGGAGGGGTAGCCGTGACTTCCAAGGATACCGCAACATATTTGGGATTAGTCATCGATAAAAAGTTGAGCTTTGGCAACCAAATTCAGTATGCAGCGGATAAGGCCGCGAAGGACACTGCTGCATTGAGCCGGTTGATGGCAAACTTTGGCGGTCCACAGGCCAGTACGCGCCGAGTACTACTGAGTGTGACCCACTCAATACTACTCTATGGAGCCGAAGTGTGGGCAGGTGCACTCTACAAGGAGGCGTATAGAAAAAGATTAGCGAGGGTACAGAGGCTGGGTGCATTAAGGATTGCGTCTGCGTACCGCACCGTGTCCGAACCAGCAATTATGGTCATTGCTGGAGTGATCCCGATTGTATTCCTTGCAGGGGAACGTAAAAGACTGTATGGGAAGAGAGCAGAAGGAAGAAAAGAAACTCTAGCCAGGGAAGAAAGAAAAAAACCTTCCAAAATTGGCAGGCTTCCTGGGAGGACGATCATCGGGGTCGATGGACAGCCAGGCTGATTAAGGGAGTTGAGGAATGGGTGAGAAGGCCGCACGGTGAGGTAGACTTCTATCTCACCCAACTCCTGAGCGGTCATGGATACTTCAGGGCTTACCTGAAGAGGATGGGGAAGGCTGAGGAGGAGGAGTGCCTCTATTGCCCGGAGTGTAAAGATGATGCCTCGCATACCTTTTTTGCGTGTGATCGGTGGCAGCGTTCGAGGTGGGACCTGGAGGAGGTGATAGGACGGCAGACTCCAGACACGCTGGTAAAGACGATGCTATCCAGTGAGACCAGCTGGCGTCACACCGCAGCATACGTGAGGGGAATTCTTATCAGAAAGAAGCAGGATCTGGAGGAGTTGGAAAAGAGGAACCCCTAGGGGGATAGGACACAGGCCTAGCCTGATGTAGTGCTGGAATCGGCGAATCCAGGCTAGGTCCAAGCAGGGGTGGGTGTTTTAGCCGGTAGTCTCAGGGAGTCCGGCACGGCGTGCGTAAATGCATTTCACCACCCCAAAAAAAAAAAAAAAAAAAAAATTATTATTATTATTATCATTATTATTTGTTTAAATGGTTGCTACTGTGGCGCGATTCATCGTTTTATTCAGAGCGAATTCTACATTATGGGGAACGGTGTCCCACTTATTCGTATCAGTAAAAATTTTTGCTCATAGAGCGTTCGACTTGGCCATTGGTTCTAGCAAAACGTGGTGTTAAAAATTTCTAAAAAGCATTTGACGTGAACAGCTGATCCTTGATCTGAAACTATTTTAATGCACTGAGTTTATAAGTGAAATACTTGGTTAAATGTTTAATTAAACTTCTGTGCTGTCAATACTCTTACAAGGATACAATTTTATGTATGTTTAATGAATTTCTCCGCTATTTCAAAAAAAATATTTGAATCTTTTTAGGAGTTTTCCCTAATTGGCAGTAATGGTCAATATGCAATCAATGGTAAATTACTTCACCTTTCTTTTTATGTTTTAAGCAATTTTGTGTATAAGTTTTTCATAAATTATACATTTTAAGCAATTTTGTAAATAGGTTAAATGTTTTCTGATCCTTGCTTATATCTAAATCTTGAACTTGTTGAAAAGATAAATTTCATGCTTTTTCAGAAAGTATTAGAATGTTGGGGACTCTGTTTAACGTATCTACGTGCTCCATTCTTTTACCTGGTCAATGCCCTACTTGATAGTTGTAATTAAACTAACTATGAAGAATTAAAACCCTCCTTGCGATTATAAGATTAACATCCCGTTTAATTAAGGTTTATTTTAATCAGTATAAATTTTAAATGTAATTCTATATAAATGGATATGAAAACGCTTTCATGAATATATGACAGCTAAACTTTCTAATTCAAAACTATGGCATTTGGATTTAGACTCAGCTGTTCTTTTACTGTAATAGACGATGGAATGAATTTTGCTATCCTCTTGATTCTTCAAGAGCACTGATCTAAAACATAACGCACTAACGTTACAGTGCAATTCTGATGTTGTGACAGGAGGGAATTATATGGAATAACATCAAGGGAGATATTAAACAAATTATTAAATTAGAAGACATGAACCATTTCTCATCAAAGGTAAGGTCGGCCAATTTCTGACAGAACTATATGAGGAGACCCGGGAGGCGAGAGTTTTGGAGAAATGCTGGAAGGATACGCAGGGGTGCCTCCCGGCTAATAGATTTATCAAAGCGACTAAACAGGGGGTTTCACACTACCTCCTGCCCCTTAGAAGCATAGGACTGAGGACCTTTGTAGGGTAGTGGCTGGATACAAATGGGTGTCTAGTCATTTGCATAACATAGGGAGGACGTCTAGTCCCATATGTCAGAACTGTAAAGATGGAGTTAGAGAAACGGTGTATCACTATTAATGTCAGTGTCCTCGTTTCGATGGTACTAGGTTTCGCGTATTTGAGAGGGCATCACTACCGCAGGACTGCCTGGAAGAGTTGGAGCTGAAAGATATTTTAGGATATCAATTTTTGTTTGGCCGTTGTTAATTAAACAAACAAAAAATTAATTGGCTGGGACCAAAAAAAAAAGTTTTTTTTTTTTTAAAAAAAAGTTTATTCAACGTTTCGGACACCTTAATTAATTTCGAATTAATAAAATTTAATCTTTAAAAGTTTTAATTTTTATCATACAATTTTCTTTATTTCCGCCTTTTTCCTTTGTAGTACCTGAGGAAGGACACCAAAGGTGTCCGAAAGGTTGAATAAACTTTTTTTTTTATAAAAAGTTTCTTCTTTGGCTCCAGCCAACTAATTTTATGAGACTGAATACAAACCGGTAGACTACCTCGGGGAAGATTAATTAGGGGGATAAATTGGGAGGATAAAAGCCACATAGGCTTAGATCCATAGGCATCCAGTTATATAATAATAACTAATAATATGAGTAGGCTGCGAAAGTGGTAAATTTGGGAATAAATCGCCTAAAATAACTAACTAATCTTTAAAAAAAACTCAGTCTACATCCTTGGTATTTTTTGGGTATCGGGTATTTTGTCACCAATTCTACATCTTCTTTGCTGGGAGAGATTCCATGATGATCTACGTAATATCGTAAATAGTTGATAGAAGACATCAGAAAAAACTTGTCTGATAATAATTTCAAAATAGGTTCCAAAACTCCTTTTAGAGGACAACATTACTACACTTGCAGCCCCTTTATATAGTTGGCGCAGAAGGTAGCAGACACTAACCTTCGGTGAAAAATAGTTCAAATCCTTGTTTAATGTCTCCTCCAATATTATCCATATATTCTCCTGTCGTGAAAACAGTACGACACTCAGATGCAGTGCGTTAGGTCTTCAAAATCCCCTATTATGATCGCACCACACACATTTATCGAAATTATTGTCTGATTACTTGACCGATATGTAATAATAATATCTTGATTTTCATCTGCTCATATTCGGAAATTCTGTCTATTCAATATAATACATTATTCATAAACTTACATTCATCAATATTCAAACATGAAAACAATACCAAACAAAAGAATAAATCAAGAAAAAGTAAACAAAAATTTCTCTGACTTTAAAAAATTGAATAAAATTGCAATATTCATTGGATTTTTCTACTTTCTCAAATCAAATTTCTTTGGTATTTTTATACAATCCAATTTGAAATAAGAAAATTGGTTTCTAAGACTATTATTTCTGCAACTTAAAAAAAAATTAAAATAATTAATCACATATTTTGAATCCTTAAAAGAATTAAGTAGATTATCATTTGGATTGTTTTTGTTTTATCTTGCATACTTTCCAAGAAAAGTGTTAACTAAAGTCGAAAACACTAAATTATTTAAATGAATAAACTAAAACACCATTATATAACTAGAACATCGTACAAAGTATAAACTTAAGTAAACAATATCTTTTAGTGTGTATGTATTGTATCCAGTTCTCATATTTAACCTTTTTCCCCTTCCTTTTTGTGAGTTATTTCGGAAACATTAAATACTCGATTTATAGTACAATATTTCATCTATTGAAACTATTGTTCCTTACTAAAAATACAATAGTATGGACTGTTCATTGTAATAGTAAGTTCTTCTTACTATTTATTCCAATACAGATAATATTTTTAAATATAAATTATTCATTTGGGCGATCTTCTGCGTAATAAACCTGGCCACATCTAACAGAAGGAATTTAATTAGTTTTCCTTTTTTACTTTCTCTTTCACTTAATAACAGGAAGTATTGCGATCGTGTCAAATTTCCCAAACTGAGTTTTCACCGGAAATACATATTTTGAGGTGAAAATATTTTAATCGTTCATAAAATCAAGTAACATAACAAATTAATAAAAATTAAACGTGTTACCAAAATTCCGAATTTCAAGAATATAATACATATATTGTTCGGTCGCCGTCTCTTTATGGGATTAACTCTGTATCCCGTCTTTTCACTGTAACTTCACGCGTTCTTTTTCCTTTGTTGTTTTTGCCGCTGGCGCAATTTCACATACTTCCCTCTGTTTTGTGTTCTTTATTATTCATTGCTCTTCTGACTGTTGTGAAGTAGGCAGCTCTGTGAGTTTATTCTCCGTTCTCTTTTTATCTATTTTCGTCTCATCAAGTCTTCTTTTCTATTTCTATTCTTCTATTTTTTTTATCTATTTTCAAGTACTCTTTTCGTCTATTTTGTTTCACCTTCGCGAGTGTATTTACTCAACCAGCGTCATGCGATATTAGCATATTTCTCTTACTTAGAATTAACTTGATTTACTCCTTCTTCTAATTCAAGAAGAACACACATCTAATTTCATAGTCTTTCCGGCTTGAAGACCAACATTCACACGTAAACAACGTTCATACGCCTCATTTACACCAGCCTCTTTACGTCACTTCACCGCAGCCCAGCCGCCAACGCTCTTGCTTCCGCTTACATCATCTTCAAGGTGAGTTCAGTTATATATATCTTTCTGTCAATAATTGTCTCTTCTCTTACCTTATAAATTACTATATAAACTAACAAATAACATTTTTACTTCTGATTTAGTATATTGTTATATCTCCTATTTTCATAGTTGCGTTGGTCGTTACATTACCGCTTCAAGGTACGCTCAAGAGCGCTCACATATATATATATATATATAAAATGGATGTGTTGGGTGGAGAGAATTTAGGTGTATAGATGAATTGAGAAGAAGACTTGGTTAACACTGGTATGTTAATATATTAAGAAATAAAAACAGATTGCCTGGACTTTACAATGGGAATGTTTAAGGTCGGGTGGTATGAGAATGACACGTAGCGATTGGATTGATTTTAATTGTGTTTAACTGTCTTTAACTGTGTTTTATGGACTGTCCGTTGCTATATTTATACAGCTTCTCCCACTCTCCCACTTCAGTCCGAGAGAGTGGTTGAGCTTCTCTTGTTTTTCTGCCGTTGCTGAGCTTCTCTTGCTGTTACATATATATATATATATATATATATATGTATATACAGTGAAAAATGTTTAACACAAAAACGCTTAACATGAAAAATCTGCGGCCCCAAACAAATACTATGTGATTTCATACATTTTCTTTTTTTCCTTCAAACACGAAACAAATATCGCTTAACAAAAAAAAATTTCACTTCCCGAACTAACGGAATATATCTGTTTTCTGTAGTAAGAACCTCACCCATATTTTTTAGCTTATTTTTTTTTTTTCATTAGACAGAAAAAATAAACAGTGATGTTGCTAGGTTTCTGCTTGTCTTTGAATATGTAAAGGCACCGCCATTGTCAAAAAATATTTCGGTCAGTTTTCGAATTCCGTGAATTTTGTGTTAAAATCAGCGAATTTTGTTGTTTTTGTTGTTGTTTTTTTTTTTGTAATTTTAATACATAAATTTATTTTTTTACATGTACAATGGCAGAGGAATCTGGATGAAAACAAACCGCTATTTTATCGTTTAACATGAAAAAATATTTCGGTCTCCTCAGTTTCATGTTAAACGTTTTTGTTGTGGTTGGTTTCGCAGAGCTGGAAAGCATCAGAGATATTTTCCATGATACCCTGCTTCTTTATGTGGTCATCGACCGGTTTTGAGCGTTCGCCCCTCATCAGGATGGTTTTTTGTCAAACAGTGTAATAAAATAGACTTGCACAGAGCAAATACTATTGATACACTGGTTGATCAACAGTATTTGCTCGGTGCAAGTCTTGTTATTACAGTGTTTGACAAAAACATCCTAATAATAGGCGAACTCCCGAAACCGGTCGATTATACATATCCCTGTATGTAGGGATATGTGTGTGTGTGTTTGTTTTAACAAAATATCCCCTAAAACTATAAAAATCGCAAATAGGTCAAAATTGGTGCTTCGTATAGGTGCTACTACGGCAGCTAGCATGAAGCTTTCGTTTCAAATCCATTAAGTGGAACGGCGATTTTACTGTAAGTTCTTTTTTTCAATTTTTCACCATTTTTCTCAAACGCAGCCCAAATGATTTTTTTTTTTCTTTTAAACTTCGTTTACTATTTATAAAATATAAATGCTTATCACTTTTTTTTGGACACATTTTTTAAGAAAAATTGATTTATGGAGGTTTTTGGGAGAACAGAATATCTGGTTCTACTAGCTGTGTAGCCTTTGTAATGACATGGAAAGTCATACCAATGTCAAAGTGGTTCCAGCCAGTTGCTATCTTAACAAAGGATGGCAGTAATAAAAGAGCAACTTATAACCAGCGACCTAGCAGGCCGCCGTCTTCAAGACAATGCCGGCCAAACAAACAACAAAGCCCTTTTCAATACTTTACATCAAAGCAAGCACCGATAAGGTTGGCCAGTAACCTAAATAAGGTCAGCAAACTACGAAGGTCGCACACTAGGACAGATGTCTTGGTGTGAGTGTGGCCAACACCGATATATAAACTCTATCATATACAACGAGAGGAGCATTATATCTTATACGACGATACGAGCACGTCTATATACACGAGCAGCAGTTTACGCGTCTATACACAGTTTTATTTAAACTTACTATCTGTAAGTTTAAATAAAAGTAAGTTTAAAAGATATATTTGAGTTGTGCATCTTAGTTCGTTATTTTATCAGTCTAATTTATTAGTTATTTATCTTCTATTTATTCCTAAGTATTTTGTTGTTATTAGTTACCCTATATTACGTTAAAATTATTGTTAAAATACAATTTATTTTTATACAATCCATATTAATAATTCGAGCACTAACTTTCCAAATCTCTCAACTAACTTCCGCCCTCTTCAAGATATCTACTACATCAGGAATCACATCAAACGATTCCATTACACCTTGAAATACGGTAGAACTTTGCTGGAATTCCAAATTTGAAAAAAATCGGTTAACCGGACATATAATTATACAGAATAGAGTTTTGAGTTTTTTTTTTTGTTTTTTAGGGATTTTCTCGAAAACGATCGATAACGATTTTTCTTTAACTTGGAATGATAACTGCAAATTTCTAAACTTATCGTTTTTATTTTTTTTTTGGACATTAATCGAAAAAACATTATTTTAGAAAGAATTTGAGGCATTAAATTTGTATCTGGTTTGTTCAATGTTATTGGCGTTCACTTGTGGGCTATAATGTAACCATTTCTACTACCTGCCTGGGCGGATAGTCCCCCCTACCCCTTCATATATTTATGTTAGGATTTGAGTAATATTTTAAATTTAGTAAATTTTAGTGTATCTATAATTCTGTTAAAAAAATTGGTCGTTTGTGTGGTATATACAAGATTTTTTTAGAATGAAGTTGATTATAGTATGATTAGAGAAATGAATTTGAGCTCAGACAAGAGATGCTCTATAAATATTACTCGATAATTCCTAATAATCAATATTTGTGTAGACGAAAGAGTTAATGCAAGTAAATTTTTCTTTTTTTATCTTTGTGGCTAAAAATATTATCAATAACTTAGTAGTAAAAAGCTTTAAGATCTACTATTTAACTAAAACAGAATTGAAGAGCATAACAAACCTCATCTTATTTACCTCTTATCTCTTCAACGTATACAAACATTAAACACAAACCCTTTCATCTTAACCTCAAAACCGCTACATTTATTCCACCCCCATTCCCCCCATCCCCTCAATCCTATTCCATTCCCATTTGCTCAGTAACTTTACTTCACTCATTTAACCGCTAGTTAATTAACATTAACGCTTTTTCCTTAACTTGACAAAATTATAATTTAAATACTTTTTTAAGTAAGTTTCAAGTATCAAAGTGCTAAGTTTTTATATAATTTGATTTTATTTTTTTTCAAAAATTACTTTTTTGTTTTCATTATTTTTAATAACATCAAATAGTTTCTTAAATATGACATATCTTGTTGAAAGGAAATGATAAAAATAATACATAAAACTAGAATTTTATTGATTTGAAGGTCTGTCCTAAACTTTTCTGCTGCTGCTAAAGTATTTCAATCCGATATATGCTACAATATTTTGGTTTCAGGAACCTTTAAAGACCTATTTTCCAGAACATTATAGATGGACTGCAAAGGCTAGCTTTTAAAATAAACCGGAGTAAGTCTCTGTCTAATTAAAACCTAATATTGTATCCTAAACTTGTCATTAATAATTGTCACAAGTTCAGAACAACTTACAACACACATTGTAAAGTGCAATGTGCAATATGTAACATGTAACAGGTGATTCTGGGCACTTAGTGCGTAAGAGTTCTGGGATTTGGTCCTAGGATGTTTCTTTTGCTAAGTGATCCGCATACTCATTATCTTCAATTCCTAAATTGGGTTTAACCCAATCAAATGTAATAACAATGCCTATTTTACTTAGGTGAGATGTTTTTTTCTGATACATTAAGCCAATTACCCGGGATCGTTGTTATGGATGACATCAAGGGAAAACTGAATCTGTCTTTGATGAAGGCTTACAATTTAGAATAAGTTCCCTCCACCCGATCAAACCTCTCTAGAATGGCCAATAATGATGCTCGGTTTTTGGAACAATGTTTACATGGCCTAAATCTACCGATTTTGATTTTTATTGTTCTTTTATACGACGAAAGCACATTAACATATAGCAAATCTGTTGCATGCAGTTGATTGGTGAGTAGTGACACCAGTACTACTCCATGCACTTCGTCAGAAAAGATGTATTATTAAAAGACGAAGTACAGAATACACTTATACATTCACTTTATCCCTTACAGACAAGAAAAAACCCAGTACACAAACTTGGGTTTCTATCCCTAGTTAATTGGTTAGCTTATAACAATAATTAGCTTATAACGGCAATAAGAAAAACAGCGACAATCGCGGCATTGAGTTCCTACGAAATTAGAAAAAGTGTGAGGGTAAATAGAACAAAAAGGGTGAATAGAAATGAAATTCATCAGGAATAGAGTATATGAAGTTCACCTGTGGGCAAGCCCAAGCTACTGTGGCATAAAGAGGAATGAACTCACTGATAATGCAGCAAAGGATGTTGCGAACAGTGTATCCACAACAATGTTAATTATGGCCAAGTAAAAAGAGAAAGAAATAAAAAAAACACGGCAATACATAAAAGAATTCGATAAATATCAAGCATCTGGTAAAATCTGGGAAACATTAGTTGCTTTAAAAAAAAAAATTGCCTCCAGAATTGGCCAGATAAGTATTTAGTGCGAATTTTGCCGCAAGGGTTATCTGTTGTATGCAGTTACTTGGATAGTAGCTACCCTACGGATTCCCACAGCTCAGTACTCCATGCACTTCGTCAGAAAGTAACCAATACACTTAAACTACACACACTGTACACTTTACAGACAAGGACAAAAACAGTACACAAACTAGGGTCTCCGTTCCTAGTTAATTGGCGCAAGCCATAGGAGAAGGAAGGGATTACCTCAGTGGTAGCACGCTGGGCTAGCAACGGGAGGTCCCTGCTTCCAATCCAGCATGCTGCCCTTAGATTTTCTCTTCCTAGGAGCTTCTACAACTCACTTTACGGACATGAGCAATGTTGTCTGTAGCTAGAGAACGCTGCTTGGAGGCCTGCAGTGCACTGAGAAGGCTCCGGGGGGTACAATAGACCTTTCAGGTCGCAGTGCGATAATCCCGTACAACAATTTACATCTACTGCGAATTTTAAGCTTGTTCACTATACGTCATGGCTGTTTACTAGACCACCTACACACAATACATAATAAATCATTTTCCGTATGCTCTTTTACAATACCGTAGAAATTATTAACGTCGTCTATATTCAAAAATGTTTTCAATTCACAAATACGCAGATGCTGATGGATGGCATCGTACAGCATCTTAATATAGGGCTATCCGAATAAAATTGGGTGAACATTTCTAATTTTTGGCGTTGGAAATATAACTACTGGGAATCGAACCCAGCAGCACAATATACCTTTGGTTTCTTCACGAAGTTTCTTCAAATTTGGTATTGTAGGAATCCTTAAAATAAATAATAATATTACATAGGTGTAAGGAAACCATATATTATACTGAAGCGTAACTTTAAAGAAAAGCTTAACGTAATAAAGAAAACAATTTTTTTGTTGGGAAAAACGTCATAAATAAAAATGAAATGAATGCAATGTATGTAGATAGTATACAATGTTTACAGAAAATTGTTAAAACTGCTTTCGAAAAAATTGCCAAAAAGCGGAAAAAAAAAAAATTTTAGTAATGTCGCAATTATGGTTAAAATGAATTTTGCCCGAAACTTTCAGCAATTTTTCATTGAATCTCTTAAATTCTTTATTGTTAGCGTGCATACTTTCTCCCTCACCCACGCACACACGCACACACATATATATGCGATGTAATAGGATCTAAAGAGAGGGATCTAAAGCCGAGAAAGAGACACAAAATTGAGGTCCTCATTCGCTACTTAGGCCAGACTAGATTGGGAGAATCTATTTATATAAAGCTGCGCTAGCCCTATAGGGAACAGTCTTGAGAACAGTTTATACAGCAGTTACAACGCGTCAGCAACCAGCTACTATCTTTCTCTTTACTCACTCTAAATCTCTTGCTACAATTACTGTAAACGTGCAATGGTCCTGGCAGATACATTGTGTTACATTCTCATTATACAGTGTTCAGCATTATTTCCAGTTTATTTCTTCTTATAAACCCCCAATTCTCTTCTTCTCATATCCATTATATACGCGAAAAACATTTTTTATTATTCAGGCGACCTCAAAAATGTATTTTCGGTAATAACTCAGTTTTGAAAATTTGACAATCATAAGGGAAAATAAAATAACAAAAGAAATAATATTGATAAATATACAGAAATGTTAGTTTTAAAAGGCGACATAATCACTGGAGTATACGTAAAAAAAAATCTGGTGTGAAACACTCACACAACTTTCTCCCACTCCAGTTCTCAAAATGATAATTGACAAATTTTATAGTTTGTGTACCAAATTTAATGAAATTCGTCGAAAACTGAAAAAACTGTTTCAGTAAAAGCGCACTTCCGGTTTACTAATTTTCTTGAAACTTGGAATTTCAGCCATCCATTTATTTCTAACTAATTATGTTTGGATGATAGAATTGTCTAATCAATAGGATAGCACTTAGATGAAAATCTAACCCTACCCCTCCCTAAAAGTGCCTTAAAAGAATTTCCCAGAGAAATGTTTTAGATAAAAGTTGTAGATCTTTGCATGTTATAGTTTATATACAAGTTTCAAAAAATCGTCGGAGTCATTTTTTTGAGAAAATTGCGAAAAAGGTGAATAAATCATTTAGTAAAGTGTAAAGTAAACGCACTTCCGGTTATCCGATTTTTTTCAAACTCGGAATTTCAACAACATATTTAATTCTAATTAACATTATTAGATGACAGAATTGTCTAATAAACTGAAATAGCACTTTAGATGAAAACCTAATCCCACCCCTCCCCAAAGTGCCCTTCGACATTTTCGGAGAAATGTTTCAAATAAAAGTTGTAGCTCTTTGTATGTGTGTTGATTTTTGAGTTTAAAGAAAATCGTCGGAGCCATTTTTGAGAAAATCGCAAAAAAGTAAAAAATCTAACTAGTAAGTGGTACTTCCGTTGAGGATTTTGACAGATAACGTAGGTGTCAGATCCACGGTGAGGCCTAAATGGAATTCAAGTTTTAACTTTCTACGGTTTTTCGTTTTTTAGCTATGCTGTTCTACACACACACACACACAGACCATTCGCTAAAAACCACTTTTTTGGACTCAGGGGACCTCAAAACGGATATTTCCGGTGAAAACTCGATATCGAAAATTTGACACGATTACAATACTTCCTCTTACTAGGAGTAAGAGAAAGTAATAACAACTATACGCAGTAGTGTAACAACAATAGTAACAGCAGTGAAATTCTGGCAATAAACATTGAAGTACACAATAAGTTACAAATATTTATACAGACTTAAAAGCGGTTGTAAAAATTTATATCAAAATGAATATTGAATATCTCTTTCATTTACCATTTATTAACATCTACATTTTATTAAACCAAAGTAGTTAATGTTACAGTTTTCTTTAGTTTTAGAATAGAATAAAAGTAAAGGCCTAAGTAGAAATTAATCCTTGTCCAATGCGCCAAGACTTCTTAAGAACATCGTACTCCATCATACTTATAACGTCTTGCTTCGGTATCTCTTCATTTATTAACTGATATGATTACAAAATATTTATGATTAGCGTATTTATTATTCCAGTATACATGTTAAAGAGCAAAAATGAAAATTTAAAAATAACAATAGGTTTTTATTTATTTATTTAAATTTTATTTCATTTGTTTAACTTAAATTTTATATAAAGAAGGAAAAGAATGAATTGCAAAAAAAAGTTGTTCATAATTAAAATAAAAGAGGATTTAAGGGATTAACTTTGCCAAATAAAAGCGACGTTATGAAAAGGCGTAATATTTTTGTAACTAACAAGCGGAAGGAAAAAAAAACAAGAGTTTATGGTAAAGTGATAAGAAGAAAGAAAAGTTGTGGAAAGTCAAACAATAATTGTGTACAGCTGGCTTGGTTAACTATATAGCTTTAACATTAAGTTAAAGTCTGTTAGTTGAGAAATGTTGTTGGTGTGATGTGATATTGTATGTTTGTAAGTATTGGAGCATGAGCGGTTTTGTAAAGGGGCTTGTGAGTGTGTATCCTTAAGATAGAGATAAAAGTATTAGAAATAGAGAATAAGAACCACTTTTAAATAAATAATTTGACTATATATATAAAATAAGTAAATTTACAAGGTAATTATTTAATTGTGAATCTTGTATTAACTTATAAATGCACAGATCAAATAATTAGTAAGCTAGGTTGATTTAACTTAAAATGTTTGAACATATAACTGGCACTGATGTTGATTAATACTGAGAATGTCTAATTCAGACTGTCCTGTTTGAAAGCAGAATTTAGACTCTCTCTTGAATACGATGCCTTTTCTTCGTAGTTCAAATCCTCCTCTGTGAGAAGGGGCAAAAAAACAATGCTGACTAAGTTCTACGAACTCTTCTGTAACGGTGTTCTTCTAACTGCGTTTTACCCTTTTTTGCCAATCAACTTGCATTTTTCTTTCAAATCATAATTTTCTCCAAATTACATTTATAAATTGGATGTTGACGATCAGGTATACAAAAGAACTCTTTTTAAAAATTTCTACCGACGTTTCGGCAAATTTATTACCTTCTTCAGGGTAAAAATGTTCCGTTAGAATTACTTACAAACTCTAGTTTAACCTGTGACATACCATCACCAAGTGTTGGTATACTACTATCTGAACAAGATATCTCAAAAAAAAAAAAAAAAAATCGCATGTAACTCTGGCCTGGTAGTACGTGAAGTAAATCGTATTGGACACTAAGGTTTCGGTACAAATCTACCAACCGGAAGTGCAGCATTACTAATTTTTTTATGTTTCACTTTTTCACGATTTTTTGAAAAATTACTTCAATTTTTTTTTTTTTTTTTTTTTTAAGTTTGCATGCTATTGACGCAAATAAATGCCTATCACTTTTATTGAAATTTTTTTCTAGGGAATATACCTAGGGAAGTGAAGATTCCCATTAAACTGCCAATTCAGTATAATTACAATTCTACCACCTTTATAATTTTAGGATATATTAAAATTTATATATTTAACTATAATTTATTATAAATTTGAAAAAAATCGGTTACCGAGAAGTGCGACTTTACACAAGAGGTTTTCGAATTTTTTTGAAATTTTCTCTAAAACGATTAAAAACAATTTTGATTTAGACATGGAATACCAACTGCACAGATCACTATTATCTAAAAGCTATCTGGAGAAGGGAATAGCTTATTAGTAGCGCATATGGAGGTTCCAGGTACAAGCCCAGCAATGCTGCCCTTAATTTTCTTCACTTAAAAATAATAATAATAATAATAAGCAATGGAAGGGAATCACTGAACTTCTAATGGATGTGAATCACTATTTTCTTTTCAATTTCATCAACATCTGTGGTATTGGTATTATTATTCCCTGAGGTACGATATAATATTATGTTATTATTTAATTCATTATATAATTACATTATATTTAGTTTACTTAAATACTTGGGATCATGTTTATTTATTGCACTAATTAAATGCTATTTGCTTAATTATATAATAATTGGTTAAATTTCTATTAATAATGTGCAAATCTAATGCTTATTTTTTTTTTTTTTACTTTCTCTTAGTTCTTCCTCTTACTCCTAATAAGAGGAAGTATTGTAATCGTGTCAAATTTTCCATATCAAGCAAAATTTATTAGAAACAAATAGATAGCCAAAATTCTTAGTTTCAAGAAAATTTGTAAACGGGAAATGCCTTTTTACTAAATAGGTTTTTCAGTTTTCGCGATTTTCTCCATAAAAACACCGACGAATTTCATCAAATTTGGTACAATAATTATACAATTATCAATTAAAATTTTGTGAACTGCAGTAAGAGAATGTTAAATGAGTTTTTCACCCAGATTTTTTTTTTTTAATAAGAACTCACTTTGTAATGGGCCCAGTCCTGATTACATCTAAATTTTATTCTATTTATAATAGGCTTTAGAAGGAGAGAAATTAGTGAGTAAAGGTCTTTGAGAAATAAGCTAGAATTTTTTCTGAACACTGTATAATTAACTAGAGACACAAAACTGTCAGGACTTTGCACATAAATAAAAATTAAGTAGTGAGAGATTTAGACTGAGTAAAGTGAAAAGGTAGTATTTGGTTGCTGATGCGTTGTAACTGTTGTATAAATTGCAGCTTTGTTCTCAAGACTGTCTCCTGTAGGGCTAGCGCAGCTGTATATATATATATTCAGAGTCTCCTACTCTAATCTGGCCTAAGTTGTGAGCGAGATTCTCAATTTTGTGTCTTTCTCTCTGCTTTGGATCCATTTCTTCGGATCCTATTACATATTCTATTCTTTATATACAAAACTAAAATCATTATATAGGAATGTTTAAATATAAAACCATATAACTATTTCTGAAGTTTATCAATATAAACTGATTACAGCTGAAAATAAGTTTGTTTCCTCCGCTATTCTTGCTAACAAATATGCACTAATGGAAAATAATGAAATTAGGATAATTACTAGAGCAAAGTACTGTTTAAGGAATTCATATACTAGTAATTAAGGGAGAAAAATTAAGTTTTCCTTCTTCATTATTCTTGTTACAAAGTTTACTTCTAATTATGAAGTATGTATGCGTCAATATCCTAGCTATAATATTCTGTCTATAGAATTTTGCATGATATTATGAAACTATTATGTTAATTGAGTAATATTAAATATTTTCATGTGATAAAGATATTATTTTCCTCATATATCGCGCAATGATCGCGTGAACTGGTTCTTAAAATTAAAAAAATTCAGCGAACCGGTTGCTAAATTATCCGAAAATATATTTTATTTATTATTCTCCTAAAAAAGAGTTGAATTAACAAATTATTTAGTTCTTTCAAACAATAATCTACAATATTACTTGCATTTAGTTCATTATATACTCTGACGTAACATTGAGTACTTTTTTTAACAGTACGAGTTCAATGCTTTTATTAGAATAACTGGGCAATACGATAGAAGAAGAACAATTGAACACAGGCGGATTACACTTTGAGCGAGTGATATGCGCGATGAAATTTGAGTGATTAAGAATCATGCTGTAAGTTCCACAGGTGGGTTTTTTGTAATGAACAAAATTTATTCGGATACAAAAGAAATCGGTCAAAGTGAAAAATGTGGTATATTTTCTAGTAATAAATTTGATAGGACTTCCATTGATTGAACCGTTGGGACTGCAGTAACTCAGCTCGAATGTGGCTAAGAAATCTCCACTCAGCTGATGACGCTAGACTTAAATCAACTACCTGAAGAGGGATATGATAAGAATAGAACGTCAATATGAAAATAACTTGCTTAATAAATAAGTTTTTCTTAATTATAAAAATGGTTTAATGCTTTTTGATCCCATAAGTTTGAGATTATAAAGTACATCGCAGTGTGCATGTACGCTGCTGCACTTTTCTTTGTGTAGCGGGGAGTCATGCAAAATTTCTGAGCAATCGCAAAAAATTTTTAGGTGCGAAAGAGGGTCACGAAACCAAAATGTGATTGCTTCCACACTCAGAAGGAAAGATGAAGGGAAAAGAAGGGACTCAATTTGGTATCTAATATGTGTGAGAGTGATTAGCGGGAATGAGTTCGGAGTAGTTTAGTTGGTAGGATTTTTTTTTAATGTGTGTAAGTATTTATTGGCTTGATTGAGGTAGAACTTTGACGTATGAAAGTATTCATTAGGATGGGAATATTTATTGGTGTGAATGTGTTAGGTATTGTAAATAGGTTTTTAGCAAATGTGTGTGAATGTATTTATTGGTATAAATGGTTTATGGTGTGTGAGTGTTTAAGTTTAGAATTTAAAGGGTTTATGGAATATCGAGTACAGACACTCAGCGATGGTGGGCAATGGGTGGATCCGGGTCTGAGGTGATGCGATGGTGGAGTCGTCGCCGTCGCTATTTTTCCCCATTTTCTATAAATGAGAGAGGAGGTGGGAGGGTATGGTTTCGGCTAGGTATCTCCCACTTCGTACATTAAACTCTCTTATAATAAATAAATAAATACTCAGAGGGAAGAAAAATAAACAGAATCGGTTCTTAAATATCACCTATCTTTAGAGAAACGGCTTTTGGAAATTTGGGATATCATCACTCGGCCCAGCTATCGTCTTTACTAATCTTGTAAGATTAAAAATTCATTGTTAATACGGAAACCACCGATTAGGTGTAATACCAAACAGTATTGTTTCCATGACAGACTGTTTCATTTTTTCGTCATCGACCGAGATTTCGGGCATTCATCTATCTTCATGATGTCTTGGTAAACAGTATAACATCATAGAGGGGGCAAAATAAGTTTACACATCTATTACAACCTTCTTTTCTTTACAAGTTCATTCGAATGTTCTGTTCCATCATTTCAATATTCTGAATGGTTGGTACTTCGCAATAAAATTTTGGCTACTAACCGATATAGATTACATTAATATTTATTTCTTCTTCGATAGCTGCAAGGGCACCGTTTTATGGAGTCCACTAAATTTATTAGGATTATATAACTGACATCACAATTTCTAAATTGAACTGTCACGATGGATATAATGTTCCTAATTTAGTGGGGGAGAAGTACTTAACTAGGCAGGAAGTAAAGTGATTACCTTGTAGTCCAGAGAAGACTGCCAATAACATTGAACTAGCCCCATAAAACATTTGAAATTTAACGCCTCAAATTCAGCTGAACTGCCTAAAATCAATTGTTTTGGTAGAATTGTTTGGGTAGATTTATATCTGTGCAGGTAGCATTTTAAGTGGCACTGCCATTTTTTCCACAAATACTAATCCTGCATTCGCTCTCTCAATCTTATCTTCATTTACTAGCATTTTGTCTACAAAAATAGTGAATAAAAAATTAACCCCCTACAAAATCAAATATCTTCAAACAACAAACTCTGCACCCGTTTTTTATGTTTAATATTCCTACCACACCAGCCGACTATCTTGGACTAAATCTAAACAAGAGACTTACCTGGAACCTGCAAACATGACTTGTACAATATTGAATAAGTGTACAATCGTCTGGGAAGACTCTATTGCGCAATTGTAAATAATAAATGAAAGTTAAAAAAAAGAAAATGATATGGATATATAATTTATATCTGAAAACATATCAATAAAATAATGCAAAACATGTCTGAAAAAATGCTGCGTCATAGATTATAAACGATAATTGAATTAGTAGGGTGAATAAGGGAAAATATTCATTACAATAAAGTACCCACCTGCATCCGGTGGGAATATTACAAGTTGTTATGTAAGTTTCTTTAAAATCAATAAAAACAATTTTATACTCTTTTCTCACATATTTCTTTGTTTGTGAGACAGTAATAAATAAATTACTTCGTTTCTATAAAATATATACTCATGGAAGTTATTAGCCGAAATAAATAAGGGTTGTCTAGTTTGGAATGTTCTCAAGCGTTGATCTAGTGGCTAGCGCACTCTTATTTCGTGCGAGAATTCAGGGTTCGATTTCCGTGAAGGTAAAGTCCGTGTTGACCCAGCATCGTAATAAAAAGTGGGAAGCTACAGTTGGAAGCGCCCTAGGTAGCAAAGGCCTAACTAAACGGCGTGGGAACTGAGGCATGCTTGCACACGCTCCCCTATTCAAATCGCTGTCTGGCAAGCCTTGGCTCTTCATGGGCTGTTGCTCTAAAGGTGACAATTATCATCGCTTTATACAAGAAGCGCAGCACACCAGCTCATTTTTAAATACCTCTTAACGCAATCGCTGAATCCGGAAGAGGTGAAGATTCAGTCCACTTGCGCTTCCAAGAAGGCACCTGATCTAACATCTGAATATATAAAAATTAATTTGTTAAATAAATTTCTGTCTGAAAACAATTTTAATTTCAGCTGACCAACTTTCAAAGGGCTCTGTACTTCATTGTTGTGGTGGTTGGTTCCGCAGTGCTGGAAAGCATCAGAGACATTTTCCATGTTAGCCTGCTTCATTTTGTGGTCATCGATCGGTTTCGGGCGTTTGCCCATCTTCAGGATGCGTTTGTCAGACAATGTGATAACACAGACTTGCACAGAGCAAATTCAGTTTATACACAGTACGAGAATTTCGTATAAACTGAAATTTCGCTCTGTGCAAGTCTGTGTTATCACACTGTCTGGCAAATGCATCCTAAAGATGGGCGACTGCCCGAAACCGGTCGATGACCATAAAATGAAGCAGGCTACCATGGAAAATGTCTCTGAGGCTGTACTTCACTTTAGGAAGCAATTTTCGGACCTATATTTATTAGACATTTTTGACAAAAAATGACTTCAATAATACGCCGTTAAACTGTGGGACCTTAAATCATGGGATACCCTGAATAAATATTTATATACGTACACACGTACAACACACAAACGAGACACCAAAGAACCTTAGGCTAAAAAAAATTTTTTTGTTATCAGTGGACAACATAACATGTAGAGGTATTTTTCTTGTTGAAAAACAGGAACATCCGCAGTACTTATGCTAACAGGAGTAAGAGAAAGTAAAAACATCGTACATAACAATTTAATTAAGTAAAATAAATTAGATTAATTTAAATTAATTAGTGCATAAGTAAATTGTAAAAAATATATATATATAAAACATTCAAGTAGAAAAAAATTATATATTACATAAACTACAAAAAGCAGTGACGTAGTTAGTAGAGATGGTGATGGTGATGATGATGATGATGATGATGAAGTAGTGAAGATGAAAAAGGCAAAGTCATGTTAGCTCTGTGTTTAGAGGAACACGCACCAGCGGGCCCTTCTGCACTTCTATTGTACTGTAAATATTGCCCTCTCTTCTCCAGTCTAGTTGTGCTCTTCTATTATTTATTTGATTTTACTTTTTCATTTTGCTTTTACAGTAAAGACACGGTAATCTTTATTACAGTCTGAATCTAATCCCAACGATCTCTTAGAGAATCACATCCCAGAATAATTGTAGAACAAGAAAAATATTTTCAGATTGTGTATTTATTAAATTGTATTGTAATTATGTGAAATTTTAATCAGGTTAATTTTTCTAGTTTTACTTTTTTTTTCTTTTTCATAATTTCTTCTTTATATAGCGATTTTTTTTTATAAATGTCTTCTTTTTTTTAAGAGTATCTCAATTAAATAGATTGCTGAAAGTAAAGTCTTGGAGCAATATAACTGCCAAGCGGCATTGTTATAAGAGAGGTTAACTGTACCGTTGTTCATCGTGTTCTATGTGGTAATCTGCCCGCAAGGATAACTAACCTTAGCTTTAGCACTTTACTCACAGTGACGTACTACATTCAATTCCATTTATATTGTTTGTTTTTTTTACCCAAGATTGTTGTTTAGAAAAATATCATATCTAGGAAAAAGAGCCCAATGATTTTCTTTAAACATTTTTATGATATCGGAAAATGGTGTTGATCATTCACGCTTTCACAGTTATCATGCAAAACACTTACGCCTTCGGTTTGAGAACGTCGTTTTGCCCATATTGCAATAGGCTTTTTCAGAAATAATTCGATTGCTAAACTAACGCTAGCAAGAAATAGGGTGGGTAGTGTAGTATAGTAAGTGGTAGTAGTGGGTGGGATTAACTTCCTTTATTCACTTCCAGTTTGATGTTGGAAAGTCCTAAAAGACTGGAAGATCTTTCTTCACTGAAGGATGTGCTTCTGGTCTAGATTCCAGGTCATATGGGAATCTTTGGGAATGAGGAGGTGGATAGGTTTGTCAAATTGGGCGCCTCTCTCCCTTTCATTGGTCCCGAGCCTGCTGTTGGTGGTCTTCTGGCACATGTTTGTCAAGCTTCCAGACGTGGATGACCTCACAGCACTCATCCTTATGGATGAATGCAGTGGGTTGTCGGCAGTCTAAGATGCTCATTGGGGGTCCGAACGGAGCATTGAGTAGTGGGATCCGATGTCTTTCACGAACCTCTCTCAGGCATCTGTTTGGCTTCTTCACTGGGCATTGTGGCTTAAGGAGACATCTCTATACAATGGGACTCATGCCTGACCCCTTTTGTAGAGTTTGTGAGACGGAGGAGGAAACACCCTTGCATCTGATGTTGGATTGTTTGGGCTGTGAGGAGATTACGTTTAGGATCTTCGGCCGGAATAGGATATCGTTAGAGGATCTTAAGCTAAGTTCTTTTAAGGTTTTGGTCCAATTTGTTCGGTCTTTGGTGAAACTTAGGTGGGTAAAACCTGGGCCTGGACTTTTGTTCCAGACTCAGTAGTTGTTATTCTTTAGGGGTTGTTATTCTTTAGGGGCCCAGGGAGGCTTTGGATAGCGTAGGGTTTTGCCCTCCACTTCCTTGAATGATAATAATAACTTCCTTTATGTAATAAATATAGTGGGTGGGGCTTAATTTCCCTCCCAAGCATGTAAATTGCTTTTAGATCATAATCTAAGTCTCCCCTCAAACTGCATTCTTGCTAAAGTTGTTGCCTTGTTTTTCTTTGGAAAATCGTTAATTATTTTTTCTCCTCACTTTTCTATGAGCCATAAAGAGAACACATACATTTTGTCAAACGTTTGGATAATTTGTCAAATACTTAGTGAGGAGGAATTCGTTTACAATTGGGCATGCAATAAATTTTGAGGACATCAATGTTTTTGTCCAAGTAAACAAATATTTTCCGAACAGAAGACAGCAATAGAAATTAAAAAAGAGGAAAAAACTGCTTAAATGACGATGTTGGACTCTATTTGAGCAGAGCAGGCTACCCCTTTTCTGATAAAGGAGTGAAAAAGTAAAAGAAACAATAATTAACGGTTTTCCAAAAGCAAAAGAAGGTGCAACATTGGCAACAAGTCAGTAATAGGGGACATTTATAGGTCCTTTCTCTGTCAATAATAATGTCATTACTTGCAAAAAACTTATATCATTACACATCAGTATATTGGCAGATCGTATACTAGCATTATTAATGAAAATACTTTCTTCAACAATATTAGATTAATCTAATTTAACCACAATCTTTTGTCTCATTTTTTTAAAATGGAACTTGCTGAGAGCATGCTTCCTCATTATACAGCATAAATAAAAGCTTTATTGGGGCTACGACACAATCTTCCGCTTTTAATAATATATAATTTCAAAACCAACAACACTCATATATCTGGAATGTAATCAAAGCGAGTCGGTGGCTACTCCGACTGCTTAATTGGATGTACAATTTTAATCACATACATGTAGTTACCAAAATGGTTAAAGTATTTATACAGTTGGAAATAGTTATTTGTTACACTGAAGCAGTTTTTTATAAAGGAGAAACAGCACTTTCAGTGAGAAAAGTGTCAGACGACCCTCGTTGCTTTTAGACATTTAAAAAAAAAAAAAATTACGTTAAAAAAAAAATATTGCTAATATTTGCGTTAAACGATATTTACTGAAGTTAGAAAGAAAGCATATTTCCTTTTAACTATTTACTTTTCAATTGAAAAGTGTTGACGCCAATTTCTTCAAACGAATTTATAAGAAATATAGAAGATTAAAAACAAGCTTTTGCAGATAGATATTTTAAATAAAAAAATTAAAAAATCTACTCTGCAACTCTAATACGACCCTTAATTACGTTTTACTGCAAATTTTGCAGTACCAACTTGTCACACAGTCATCGTTGACATATTATTTTTCCACGATAAGATATTCACTGAACACTGTATAATAAAATACGGATACAAAACTATCAGGACTTTACACGTAAATAGAAAAAATTTAATTAGCAAGAGATTTAGACTGAGAAAAGAGAAAGGTAGGAGTTGGTTGCCGAAGCGTTGTAACTGCTGTATAAACTGTTCTAAAGACTCTCCCATGTAGGGGTAGCGCAGCTGTATATATAAAGAGTCTCCCACTCTAGTCTGACCTAAATAGCGAGTGAGATTCTCAATTTTGTCTCTCTCTCTCGGCTTTAGATTCCTCTCTTCGAATCCTGTTACAAACTGAAAAAGCTTCTTTTAAATTATGTTGTTTACCAAAAGCGGCCTCTACACGGTCAATAATATTGTCAATATCAGTATTGACAATATAACCATCAATATTCGTGCTAACCAATCACAAACTTCGTTACTTCAATAATATTGATCATGTAAGGTAATGAAGTATTGTGATTGGTTAGCACGAGTATTGATGGTTATATTGTCAATACTGATACTGACAATATTACTGACCGTGTAGAGGCCGCTAAACGTTTAGTCAGGCCTTACTCATAAATAAAGCCTTGTCCACTTCCGGTTTACTAATTTTCTTGAAACTCGGAATTTTGTCAATCAGGTTGTTCTAATTAATTTTCTCTAGATGTTAGAATAGTACACTAAGACAACACTTTCAAGACAAACCTAATCCTCCCCCCCATACCTGAGTTTACCCGGAAAAATGTTACAAATAAAAGTTTTCTCGCTCTTTAGATTCACATAATTTGTTTAAAGAAAGTCGTTGGAGCCATTTTACAGAAAATATCAAAAAACTGAAAAATACATTTCAGTAAAAACGCACTTCCGGTCATCAGATTTTCTTTAAACTCGAAATTTCAACAACATATTTAATTCTAATTATGATTTTATTTAGATGATAGAATTGTGTAATAAACTGAAATAGCACTTTAAAGGACAACCTAACCCCGGACCCCTTCCCGAAAAGTGCACTTAAATGCGAGAAATGTTACAAACAAAAATTGTAAATCTTTGCATATATGGTTGATGTACCAAGTTTAAAGAAAATCGTTGGAGCCGATTTTGACCAAATTGCAGAAAAGTGGAAAAAAACCATTCAGTAAATTAGTACCCCCGGTTGAGGAATTTTGACAGATAACGTACTGTCGGATCCCATTCTGATACCCAAACAGAACATCAGGTTTGAAGTTTCTCAAATTTATGTTTTTGAACTTTCCTATTCACATGCACACACAAATACAGACCATTTTTTGGACTCAGGTGACCTCAAAACGGATATTTCAACGGTGAAAACTCAATATCGAAAATTTGACACGATTACAATACTTCTTCTTAGTAGGAGTAGGAGAAAGTAAAAAATTCATGGGGGGCACTGACTCCTCAGACGTCGGAATGGATTATCGGGTAAGGTTTGGATTTGCAAATTGTTGAAACAAAGGATTATGATGATGGGACAAGGGTTAGGGAATCTTTGATAATGGAATTTTATTAGATTGGATTTAAATGGAACTAGGTCATTATGCAGTTATATTAGAGACATAATAAGGGTCATTGGTAATTTTTTGTATGACTTTAGCTTATAAGAATGCGCTAATCGTTAGAATGTTTAGTGGAGGTACCCCATACCCTCTATTCCGTAGCTCCATATTAGTCGCCGTAAATTTTTGTACAAAGTAAGCATACATTGTAAAGTAGGTTTACATCGTTTGTCTAAAAGCCTTGAAAGATTACCAAAATCGTCTGTTAGTTTTCCATCCTTTTCATTATGGCATGGAGATTCCAAGGTTATTCGTTTATTTTTGTATATCCCAAGATAGCGTGCTCTTCCAGCAATAGATAGGAAGATATTAATTAATTTAACACCAGGAAAGGAGTAGTCGATGTGTAAACGTGTTGTAAAAAAAAATTCATTTCAACTCACTTTGATCGTGCATTTTTTACACCACTTTTTTTCTATTAAGTAAAGATGATCTTGAAGGTGACTGGAGGCAATAGTAGCTTCGGTATGGAAGAATGGCACTCATCAGTTAAGGTATACGGTAAATGTAGGGGAAAATCAGCAGTGTATATTGCGTACAAAATCGGACCCAAAATACTAACTTGTGGTACTCCAGCTTTCATAGGAAAATAGAGAGAAAAGAAAGAATCCTGGGAGACTTGACCCGTCACTCAGCTATGATCTAAGAATAAGGAAAATAGGTGCCTTTGGGTTACAATACTTCCTCTTACTAGGAGTAAGAGAAGGTAAAAATGCAAATCTATCAGCCATCCGTAATTGTACCAAATACCTATGAGAATAAACAGCCTTAAAAATTACCCAAATCAAATACAAAACTCCGAACTCCACACAATTCCAACGATTTTCTTTAAACTTCATATATTATTGTAGTGGAAGAAAGAAATGCATAAAATAAATAGTTCTGAAAAATATTTTAAATGAAATAATTTTGGCAAAAATAATCTATTTTAGAGTCAGGTACTATAATTTAAGGTCATTGCTGCTAAAGAGACAAAAGGCAAGAAACAGTTAGGGTAACACAATAAAACTCCGTCCAGACATACCAGCATTATTTGAAAGGATTTGCACAGTCTGAATCAGACATTCTACCAGTTAATATTAGTGCCAGTTTAAGTTAAATCAATCCTGTATACCTATAAGCAGATTATTGTGATATTGTAAAGATTAAATTCTTTTAAAGAATAATATATTTATTTTAAAAACAGTGGTGCTCTCTTGATTATTACTAATACTTCTCTCTTAAACATATAAGTATACTCACAAGCCCTTTTACTAAACCGGTCGTGCTACACCAACTACTACTACAAACATACAACAACTCAACAAACCAAATTCATTTCATTGGTGCCAGCTGTTTGGGATATATTATCAACCAGAATCCACAAATTAACAAGTACATAAAATTTTGAATTTACTAATTAAACAAATTATCCATCAGATAATTTTATTCCTTTTTCAATTATTTTCTCAGCGGAAATATCTTAAATATTTCCGATAATTGAATTTTCTATTGAATTTCATTTTTAAAATTTTGTACTTGTACCACTGTACCCCAATCCCTTGTGAATTTTGAATTTATGAGTGTTCTTAATAGATTGCACATTGTAAAGATATAACGCGATAATAACCTTTCCGTTGCGGCAATTTAATCCATCTGCGTAGACGTCTTGAAAAATATAATCTTTCCCCAAGTTATTCATTCATTTCAAAAATGTATAAGATAAATGGACAAGATATGGGCATCGGCGCTTCTGTTGAATATTTACTTGCTCAGAGACAATTATCCAATCCTCCTGCCATCCCCAGCAATTAACCTGCTAGCTCCATTAAGAAATTTACAATTAATCAATAGTTTACCCATTTTCGATGGCGAAAATTCAGCCAGTGTGCCCGATTTCCTGGACCAAATTAGCCAATGCGTTAGCCTTTCTGGCTTGAACGACGCTGCAAAATTAGAAATACTAGCATTTAAGCTCTCAGGTTCTGCAAAAATCTTTATGATACGCAGAAAGCCGAATTACAACGCCAGGGTACAATTATAGCGTATCCTCTAATTTCAGAGCTACTTCTAGCCCGATTTCGTAAGGAGAAAACCCCCCTAGTCCTCTTACAACAGATGACTAATATTCAGTCTCATCCCACAGAGTCTTCTGAAACCTTCGCGGATAGAATTAGACATATCCAGTCTGCCATTAGCTTGAAAGCTCAAGCTAACCCACTCGAGGCCTTACATTCTATTTTAGACAAACTGGCCACTAATGCGTTCCTAAAGTCACTTCCTCAACCACTTCGTAATGAGGTACGAACAAAGCTACCTCAAAAATTAGACGAAGCACTTTCTTATGCCAGTACCCTAAAAGAAGTACAGGCTTCGGAAACAAACCCTACAGTTTTCGCAGTCCCATGAAAACTTCAAATCCTTGCACACCCCCATCTCCATGTCGTTTCTGCGGACGAATGCACTTCCACAGAGAATGCCCGCATCGAAATAAAAGTCAGAAGCCACCATTAAAACCAACTACCACTCGAAGATTTTAATGTATCAAAGAATAGGGCCTGCCGCCATTGGTCCACATTTTGACGTAGACTGCACAAATAAATTTCGACTAAAACCCCCACTAACTTTGGCAAAATGCCTAACAATTTTAATATTCCTACAAATTTTAATCGCCGAGTATATAGTAATAATCACTATAATAATAATCAATATTATAGTAAAAATAATAATAATAATGCTCGAGTTAATAATTCAAATAATTCACGATTTAACACTTATCCAGGTAGATCCCAATAATAAGAATGATTAATTATAACGAAGATAGTAATAACCTCCAAATTAGGCCCACTTGCCAATTTTGTTCAAAATTTGGACATTGCTTCAAAATACAGCCCAAAAAGAGTTAGCCCTCAGTCGCTTTTTCGAAAACCTGATATTATGACCATAGCTATCATACCTCCTTCCATCAGTCCTGACTAACCAGATAATACCTAATTATGCATCACGCCCCTTCATTTGAATGCGGACTATGTCCAAAATTCCAAATTTTCTGGCGAATCCATATTTTCGCAATTAAAAGGCAATTTCCAATTAATACTTGTAGAAACGTTCTTACTGGGCAATCATTAATTTGCGCACCGTATCTAACACTTAATAAATTCAACATTCAATTTTCAAATAGCACTCAAACGCACCAAATTAATAATAATCGTTCCCTAAAAACTCTGTTCCCTAAAAACTCTGCAACTAGCCACAAAATTTCAGTGCCATCTCGCGTACACATAATACATAATACAAGAATATATTGAAACTCTTGAAATTATTCTCAATCTATCACACTTCTTAACTCTACATACTACGCCACATGTAAATGTTATATGTAAGAATTTTGTTAGTCTTAAGAACAAAAATGTGTAAAGTGTATTGATATATTTAATTTAGTTGTTGCAATTATGGACATATTATTTTTGTTTCAGCACTGACAACTCTCATATTACTAGTTATAAATTTATTTAACCATTTGATATTTGTAATTATTGCATTGTATATTCCAAAATTTTTAAATAATAATTACAATTTATTTTATTTTGCAGAGACCAAGATGACCACGTAAACTTGTATGATATTTCTGTTATGTAATATAATGTATAATACTGATGTGTTTAATTAACACATTTTTTCTGTTCCAGCAACGACGATTTTAATCCAGAAATTAAGAATTTTTTAAATATTCGGCATTCATTTAGTATAAATTTTTGATCATGATATACTTTTAATTAAAAATTTATATTTTTTTTTTCAGATTTAATGATGTAAGGCATTACGCCTATATTTGTTGCAATTATTGCGTACATATGCATAATATTTTTATGTTAGCTGTAACAATTTAAATTTATATAAACACTCTTTTGCAGATACAAACATCTTCATCATCTACACCATTGCATGTGCATGAATGTAATTGCATGCGTATGAATATAATTGCATGAAAATTGCATGTTAGTTATATATGCATGTTAGTTGAGAGAAATTAAAATTATCAATAATTTATTTATGTATAATTTAAAATTCTGTATGAATATCATTTATGGATCATTTGAGTGTAACGCTCATCCACTCAAGCAGTGTTTAATCGAGAAGAAGACGATCCATTACCAGAGCAGCGTTCACACATTCAAGCAGCGTTCGCTCCTGAAGAAGATGCCTATAGTCTACTACAGACGACTAGCTTGCAGAGGTTACACACTCGCCTCTCGCCATATCAGAAGTTAACCTCCAAACCTCTAAAAGTCTACATTACCACCAGGAGGGGGATAATGTTGTGGAAGAAAGAAACGCAAAAATAAATAGTTCTGAAAAATATTTTAAGTGAAATAATTTTGGCAAAAATAATGTATTTTAGAGTCAGGTACTATATAATTTAAGGTCATTGCTGTTAAAGAGACAAAGGGCAAGAAACAGTTAGTGTACCACAAGAAAACTCCCTCCAGACATACCAGCATTATTTGAAAGGATTTGCACAGTCTGAACATTCTGCCAGTTAACATTAGTGCCAGTTTAAGTTAAATCAATCCAGTATACTTATAAGCATATTATTATGATATTGTAAAAATTAAATTCTTTTAGAGAATAATATAATTATTTTAAAAACAGTGGTGCTCTCTTGATTATTATTAATACTTCTCTCTTAAACATATATACTCACAAGCCCTTTTACTAAACCGGTCGTGCTACACCAACTACTACTATAAACATACAACAACTCAACACACCAAATACATTTCTTTATCTATATACATATATGCTTATCACTTTTATTTTACACACCAGATTTTTTTTTTTAAAGTTCAACGATGAAGGCATATTATTTAATTCACATTTAAGATGTGAGGATGGGTAAAGTCTGATAGATACTATAGGCATCCTTGATGGTTGTAATGGGATCCGAATCATTAAAGATTCATAGGATCTGAAGAGCGGAGTAGCATTTTAAATTAATCAAATTTAGTTACTTCCCACCTAGGCCAGACTAGGAAGGGAGAGTTTGATTCATATAAATAGAGGGACAGCAAATCTGTTCAGGAGAGTTTACGACCAGTTTACAGGCAGTCAGCAACCTATCTACTTACAACCTAATTATCACTCAATCAGTCTGTCTCTTTATATATTTCTCTCGCTACCTAACTTCTTTATACTTGTAAAGTCCTTGCAGTGTGTGTGATCTTGTTCCTTTATACAGTGTTCAGCATACATTCTAGTTAATAATTTCTCTAAAATCCACTCTCTCTCATTCTTTCTCCTCCTCAAAACCATTATGCACAACGAATTATTTAGGTAGTCGTCGAACAATAATTATGATGCAGAATTTAGGATATTGTGGTAAATGTATTGTTTTATTTCTATTTTTTATCTAAATTTTCTTTAGTTAAGTTTTTTTTGAACAAAAAAATAATAGTTTTGTAGCCTTCAAAAAAAAAAAAAAAATTTGTTAATATCAATGGAATTCAATAAAAAATAATATTAATAAAATACCTATGCCAGTATGGAATTCGATTTAATGGAGTTTTAAGAACGGAGGGGTATTTGTAATAGTATAGAAAAAGAGATGAACCGACGAATTGGGAAATCATTTGAATGTAGTTATAGTCGTAGCGGTACGCTGGAGGTTATACGCTGGTGGGTACTAGGGAAATGATTGGATGGGAATAGTGGTTAGAAGGATGTTGCATGCAATCCAATCTTATAGAAACCAGTAACCACAGCTCAACATTCCTCCCTAGCCGATATGTACACTAACAGCCCATCATATCAATATCTCTTTTTGGTGGAGGGGATGGTGATTTTTTTTTTTTCTTTTTTAGCGTAACATTGAAATATAAAACTATACTAAAGTAGAAAACGTTTATAATATTTCTTTAATATATTCCCCCACCTGTGGTAATGTCCTACATTTATTTAGGCCAAGACATACCTTATTTCCCCCTTGAATCCCATACCATAGTTTTATATCGTTTTCGGCCACTGTTTTTTTTAACCTCTTTACCTTCTTCTACATCTTAGTGTTCGGCCTCTCACACTTTTCCACGTTCCATCTCTGTCTCACACTCACACTCACACACAACTTTCACTGCTTTTGGATATTTGTGGTGTATTTTATGGTGCGGAACATAAATAGGATTTATTGTAATATCCTTTTGCTTTCAGCGCACTCAAGTATGAGTCACATAGTTAAAATAATAAATAATATATTATATTTTTTTAATATATGATTGAAAGAAGACCATTAAAATACTTATGAAGTTTAAAAAAAAAAGAAACTTTTTGGTTAGTAACTAATTTTTATCAAATTAATATGAAAAAAAAAAATTCTTCCAACAATAGAGACAAACTAAATTAATGTTTATGTTAAAATAAAACTTAAGTTCTGTAATGGTTGTAGGAGGAGATGTTGGTTGTGGATGTTGATAGATAAATAACACCTTAATATCGGTATAAGATATCTATAATTGATATATATGCATATGACTGACTGCCAAGGACTGTATACTTAACACTACAAGAACAGAACAGACTGACTGACGTGGCTAAACGATATGTACAATTCAAGTGTAAGACTGTGAACAGAATTCTTTTCTTGACTCTGTCTCTCG